>PVJI01011996.1:0-53660 GCA_004026765.1 Micronycteris hirsuta | reverse complement strand
AGCCAGGCAGTGAGGGACAAATACCTTATGATCTCACCTTTAACCGGATCATAACCAACAAAAGCAGAAAGCAAGCAAAACATAACCAGAGACACTGAAATTAAGAACAGTCTAACAATGGACAGGGGAGAGGGGGGAGGGGACAATGGGGAGAAGAGTTTTCAGGAATCACTGTAGAGGACACATGGACAGAACTAGGTGTGAGGAGGGAGGTTGGGGGGGTGGGGCGGGAGGGGAAGGGAGGGGGGAGGGTAGAGGCTGCAAATAACTGTAATTAAACAAAAAATTTAATTATAAAAGAAAAAAAGAAAAACAAACAAACAAACAAAAAACAAGGTAAAGATTTTTACAAAAGTTAAAGAAGTACCTTTAGGTTTGATGGAACGGGGGATGTATTCCAGAAGGGGCACACTAAGGGTTTACAAATTACCTGAAATATTCTTCTATTCTTTAAGTTAGCTAGTGGTTACACAAGTATATTTTAAAATTACTATTTTAATTGAGCATATATGTTTTATATCTTATACTGCCATTTGCTGATACATATGTAATACTATCCTTAAATTAGAAATGAAGATTTAGATAGAAAGTGAGTGGGAAAGGGACATAGGAAGCATCTGGGAAACTGTAATGTTCTATTTTTTCACAAACACATGTGTGTGTATTATGTATAATGTACATAATATATCTTATGATAAAATTATCTGATATCTATGTAATATGTTTCCTATATATTTTCTTTATAATAATCTATAATAGCCTGCTAAATATTTGAAAAACAATGTAGGCTTTGGCATAATTATATGAATAGGAACAATTTCGAACATCATTTCTTTAGTTTGGGGCTTTGTTGTTGCTGTTCTGTTCAGTAAGCTGAAACATGACTTTGAGTCTAGAACTTGCAGACAAGGCTAGGAGGCCCAACAAAAAGAAAAACTAGAGCCCTGGCTGGTGTGGCTCAGTGGATTGAGTGCTGGCCTGTGAATTAAAGGATCGCCAGTTCCATTCCCAGTGTAGGGCACATGCCTGGGTTGCAGGCCAGGTCCCCAGTAAGGGGTGTGGGAGAGGCAACCACACATTGATGTTTCTCTCTCACTCTTTCTCCCTCCCTTCCCCTCTAAAAATAAATAAATAAAAACTTTGAAAAAAAACTACATAAAGATAAGGATGGGATCTGAGAAGCAGAAACACAGGCATTGCCACACACCAGAAATACAGGGTCGGGCAGAAGTAATGCCTGCTTGAGTGTTGTTGGTAGGGTAATAATATGGGTGTAACAATTTATAGTTTTCATTTGAACATTTCACCTAAAATGTCATATGGTGTGTTTCAGTGTGATATTGTTATGTTACTGAATTATATGCTTATGATTTTGTAATAAAAGATTTTATAATAAAATAGGGGCTTTATTTGTGCCAGACCCTGTATATTCACTTTCGATCAAGGTCCTTTGTGCAGTCTAAGGGTGGGCAAAGGCAGATTTTAGAAAGTCTTGGAACTCTCACTGCTTTGTACTCTGCATAGTGAGAAACTCAGCTGGTGGCTTCCAGGATTCCTTCTTACTGATGTATGGTGTACAACCCCTTGGTGACCTTGTTGCTGCTTTCCAATATAGTAAGTCTGATTTCCTAGATGATCCCAATGAAGGGTCAGTACATAAGTCCTAACTTAACATCACCCATAGGTTCTGCAACTTTAATTGAAAGGACATATAATGAAACTGATTTAACCACAGGCTAATTGATACAAAGAAGAGTTAAGTTCCTATGGCATCTCATCAATGTTATAACAAAACAACATGAAATGAAAATGATATTGTTTGAAGACCTGCTGTAGAAGGAGTCTGTTTCTTTTCTTTAGGATGAAGAAATCTAATTACCCTAAGTTCTCAATTGGTGTGGTGGGCTACATGGAGAATCTGCTATTTGAGAGAGCAAACAATATTTAGAACATCAGAGGCTACTGAGCTTGAGACTGAGAAGCCCTCCAAAGGCTGGGGGACACTGCCTTTGACAAGCCTCTGGTCCTGGCCACTGATCAGGGAAGATATAAAACCAAGGGACAGGTTGCTAGGCCTGGACATTGATGCCATGGTCACTCCATAATACAAGCACCAGTTAAAATTTTCAGATAGCAAAAATGAGTATAAAATCAGGAGTATCTCCCTCATATTTTTCTGACCCTCACTGCAAGAGGTGACTACTATGAATAGAAACCTATGCTCTATTGCAGAGCTAGATATTTAGATGTGTAAGTACAGATACACAAAAACATGTTTTTATATTCATTTTCCTTATGTGGCATTAAATTCTATCCTATACCAAAAAGAAGCCCCCACCCTTGTATTGGAACACTCACAGTGTCTCTTCAAGGTCTACCCAAAACAGACCATCCCTGCCTAAAACAAAGGATTTATGGTGGCCTCTGCTCAGCTGTGGCCAGGACTGGTCCTGGCTATTTTGCAGATTTCTGTTCATCCCTGCATAGTGCTGAACTTGGAACTTGAAGGTAACTTCCTCTCAGTCAACCCCACAAAGTTTCTAATAGGACACAGACTCTTCCCTTCTCCTACAGAGAATATTCAAGTCAGTCACCCTGACAGTCATTGAAAAGGACATGAATGACTTGCTTCATTCCCCACAGACTTGTTTTATAATGCTCTCTTATGGGAAAGCAGGACTCATTTTTATCTAGAAGACTGGAACACTAGTAGAAGAAGATCCAGAAACACTAATCTTTAAACTTGAAAAGACCAGAAGATGGGTGGGTTTGCTCTTCTCTCTTTCTCTGGATGGGCCTGAGAGTAGCCAGGGAAAGAAATTGACTGACTTGTTGACCAGGCACATGATACCTGGGCACTATTCCTCTTGCTGTCCTCCAAAATACTGTGAAAAACCTGGGTTTTTCTTGGGCTGTTTGTCTCCACAGAATTCTGCTGGAAATGATCTCCTAGAAATGACTTGAAAAATTTAAGCCATACAACCTGTTACAGAGATTCAGTACACCATCTTGGGCACCTGGGATGAAGTGACATATAGATATCCACCTAGGTTTCAATTCACAAAAATAGATCTAACAATTTCATAGATTGTAAAAGCAAGGGGAGTAGTTGAATAATTTTAAGCAAGAAAGTGACCAGGTGGGATAACGTATCGTCTAGGTACAAGACTACTGGGTAGCTGCAGAATTTCCACCTCCACCACCAAACACTCATCCATAATGAAGAGTCAGGCCTCTTACCCTGGTGTATTCTATTTCTCGATGGAATAAATAGCTTTTCCCATTGACTATAATTAATACATGTGAATTATTTTCAAAATTCAAACAACTCAGGAATGCATGACAAAAGTAAAGATTACTTGAAATTTTTGTACTCTGAGATGAATTCAATTAATATTTTGCTGGCTGTAAGAGGCAGGTGTTTGGCTCCCATGACTGTCACTTTGGCATTATTCACTCCCATGAATATGCTATATGCCAATGCAAAAAGGACTTGGCAGATGTTGCTAAAGTTACTAATCGATTGACTTTAAGATATAGTGATTACCCTGAATTTTGAAGGTGGGCTCTAGGTAATCACATGAGCCCGAAAAGGAAGTCAGAGAGATTTGAAACCAGAGGACTTGACAGGCCATCGCTGCTTTGAAGATGGAGGGGGCCATGTTAGAAAAACAATACAAGCAATCTGAAGTTCCTGGGAGAAATGATCCTGGATGGCAGCCTGTGAGAAATGGGAACCTCAGACCTACAACCACAAAAGATTAAATTCCGACAACAATCTGAATGAGTTTGGAAGCAAATTTTCCCCCAGAGTCTCCAGAAAGAGATGCAGCCCCGTCTTTATTATGATCTCAGTCTTGTGAGACCCTAAGCAGAAAACCCAGTTAAGCCATGTTGTTCCCAGGTTTCTGACCATGAAAACTGTGACATAATTGATACAGCCACTTTGTAAAACAGTATGGAGTTTCCTCAAAAAAATCAGTGGGAGATTCAGATCCAAGATGGCAAAGGAGTAAGGAGAAGCTACACTAGGATCTTCTCCCAGGACCAATCTGTAATTACAACTAAATTGTAGAGAAATCATCTGGAATAAACAACTTAACAATAAGGGGAGAGAAGCTTATAGCCACAGACAAACAGAAGAAAAAGCTTCAACACAATGTGACTGCTTTGGAGCACAGTGTAGGCATGAGAGAGAGAGGGCTGGGCTCCCACAGGTGGCAGCTAAAGTTCTGGAGGAATATTTCAGCAGCTGGGGAGTTCCTCCTGAGAAGTGCAGGGTCTAAATCCCAAGCTGGGCTCCCCAGCCAACAGTACCAGAACCCAAAAAGAACCCAGATAATATCCAGCTGCAAAAAGTGCAGGGTTTCTCTCTGTGAGGGACAGATGGCTGAAGTCACAGAGAGCCTTTTAAAGGGCCAATGCATAAAATTTCATTTGCAGCCACTTACCCTGGGCACTGGCAAAGGGGAAGCAAAATGGACTAGAGATGCTTGAGGAGAGACTGCTGATGGTGGCTTTGTGGGGAGAACTGAGAGAGCAGCCAGACACCAGGATCCTGGTGCTGAGTCATCCCCCATACTGCAGGAGCCATCTTGGCAGGCAGACCACACCCCTCCAGCATGAGGGGAAGCAATGGCCCCAGTCACAGGAATTACTCTGCTCTACCCTGTGGTACTTAAGCCTGACTGCTGGGTGCAGAGTGACTAGATTAACAACTAAAGGAGACAGCCATGGACTGTAGATCCGTGGTAGTCTCGAACAGGCCAGACTGGAACACAATATGACATGACCAAGGGCAGATCCAGATAGAAAAAACAGTGGTAAACACTAGATGCTACCAAGACAAATTCCACTGTGGTCTTCTTCATGATTTGCAATATTTTATCTCCTGCATAGGTTTTTAACATTCATTTCTTGTCCTTCAAGGTTGTGCATATTAAGTCACTAGATTTTATATTATAGTTTACTACAAGTCTCATATTTTTCTCCTCCCTTCTCCTATACCATTTTACTTTCTTCTTTCCTCTTCTTATTTTCATTTTAAATTTTGTCTTTTTCTATTGCTACAATTGTTTCCATTCCACATTTTTACCATCTCTCTCCTCTCCAGCCTCTCAAAACCATTTTTTTTGTCATTGGTCATCTCACATTCTTTTTCCCAATTTTAAAATACCTGCGTTCTCATGAGAAAGGGTAAAGAAGGAGGGACAGCTATAACTGAACAACAATAAATAAAAAAATCAGTGGGGAAAAAAGATTCCCACCTAATGGTTCTGCCCTACGGTGGAACATAGAACAAGTCCTTGTCTTTGCTATAATGCTCCTTCTGGTGGATGGTTTCTAAACATACCAATTCCTTAAAAAAAATACCTGTATTATCTCTCCACCTTCATCAATCTTTGCTTGTTGGTTGTGAATAGGGTGGTGGTTGCCGCATTTCTTAAATTTTATCTCTAGATCTTCACTATTTTGGTATTTCAAATCTCAAATTTTACCATTCTCCTCACCTACTCCATTCTGCCCTCCTCCTGCCCTTTCTTTTTTTTTTTTTTTTTTTGGTCTCAAATTTTAATTTTTCCCTGCCTTAGCCTGCTTTTCTTTCCTCACTCTTAGTATTCCTTCTCTGTCTTTTGTCTCAAAAACATTTCTTTTTCCTCTAGATATCTCTTAAGCTTTTCATTCTTTCTTTTCTCCCTCTTATTCCAGTCCCACCTATATTAATCTTGGTTCATTTGTTGTTCATAGTGCTATGGTAGATCTTTTTCTCAATTTGGTTCCTTTTTTAAATTTATTTACTTATTTTTTCTTTTTATTTCTCTCACGATATTACTTTTATAATTTCTGTTTAAACTTAATACTATACATTTCCCTTCTCTTGCTCCATTGTGTCCTCTTCACTCCCTTTTTTATTTACAATGCAAATTTTACTTTCTCTCTTTGCCTTGCCCTGATTCCCTAATCTTATTACTGCTCCTCCCTCTACACTCTCACAATCGTTTTTTCAGTTAGTAAACTCATATTCATTTCTCCTTTCTTATAATAGTCTTAATCTCTTTACACTCTTATTAATAATGGTTCATTTGCTGTTGATAGTGTAATTGTGGGTGGGGATTTTTTTGCAGGTGTGGGTTTTTTTCCTGAGCTGTATGCTTTTGTTCTGGCAGCACCTGCACAACAGCATATGAGACGTGGGGGCAGAATGACTGTCAGTCAGCCATCCAGAGAGAAGGACTACCAAAGAATGACCCAATGACAATAAAAACCCAGTTACAACCAGAAAGCTAACATAAATGGCATAAAGGCTTCCCAAGAGCATCAGGATCAGGAGATCAAGGAGACTGCTCATCTGAATCTCACAGGTCTCCTACCATAGAAGTTCACACTATGAAGACAGAGACTCAGAGCAGATCAAACTAAGAAGGAGAAAACAACAAGAATACATAAAATAGGGAGACAAAAAAACCAACCCCCAATCAAAAGGAAAAGCTGAATCCCCAGAAAGAGTGCTAAATGAAATAGAGGCAACTAAAATATCAGATATAAAGTTCAAAATAATGGTTATAAGGAAGCTCAATGAGCTCAGTGAGAATGACAAATAACTACAGGGAAGCTACAAGGCACTTACTGTGAGCTACATCAGCATGAAAAAGTACATAGAAACTACCAATGAGAGCTAGGGGAAATGAAGAATATAATTTATGAATTGAAGGACACGGTAGAAAGAATTAAAAGCTGTCTAGATGAAGCAGAGGATTGAATCAGCAAGCTGGAGGACAAGGTAAAAAAAAATCCCACACAGAGCAACAAAATGAAAAAAGACTCAAAAGGAATGAAGAGAGTTTAAAGGAGCTTCAGAACAACATGAAATGTAATAATATCCATATCACAGGAATAACAGAAGGGAAAGAAGAGGATTAAGGGATAGAAAACCTGTTTGAAAAAGTAATGACAGAAAACTTCCTTAAGTTGATAAGAGAAAAAGTCACACAAGTCCAGGAAGTACAGAGGGTCCCAATCAAGATAAATTCAAATAAGCCCACTGCAAAACACATCATAAAACATGTCAAAATTTAAAGACAAAGAGAGAATATTAAAGGCAGCAAGGGAAAAACAGCAAGTAACATACAAGGGAGGCCTGATAAGGCTATCTGTCAGCTGATTACTCAACAGAAACACTACAAGCCAGAAGGGAATGGCAAGAAATATTCCAAGTAATGAAAAGCAAAGGCCTGCAACCAAGACTACTCTATCCAGCAAGGCTCTCATTTAAAATGGAAGGCAATATAAGGAGATTCCCAGACCAAAAAAAAAAAAAAATGCTGAAAGAACATATGTCCACCAAAACAGCATTGCAAGAAATGCTAAAGGGGCTTCTTTAAGAAGAAGTAAAGGAGAGAGAGAGAAAAACAACAACAAAGGGGAAAAATGTCAATGAGTAAGTACCTATCAATAATAACCTTAAGTGTAAATGCATTAAATTCTCCAATCAAAAGACATAGGGTAGCTGAATGGATAAGAAAACATGACCCACACATATGCTGCCTATAAGAGACTCACCTCAGAACAGAAGACCTACACAGACTGAAAGTGAAGGGATGGAAAAAATATTCTAAGCAAATGGACCAGGAAAAAAAAAAGCTGGGACAGTAATATTTATATCAGACAAAATAGATTTTTAAAAAAGGGCCATAAACAGAGACAAAGAAGGACAGTATATAATACTTAAGGGAACAATCCATCAAGAATATATAACCCTTGTAAACATATATGCACCCAACATAGCAGCACCCAAGTATATAAGAAAAATCTTGCAGGACTGCAAGAAAGATATCAATAGCAACACACTCATAGTAGGAGATTTTAACACCCCATTGTCAACAATAGACAGATCTTCCAAACAAAGTGTCAACAAGGATATTCTGGCATTGAACAACATTCTAGATCAAATGGACTTGATAAAATAGACTTGAGTATCAAGTCTCAAACTATATACAGAAACTTTCACCCCAAAGAAGCAAAACATATATTCCTTTCAAATGCACATGGGACATTTTCAAAGATAGACCACATGGTAGATCACAAAACAAGCCTCAACAATTCAAGAAAATTGAAATCATATCAAGCATCTTCTTGGATAACAATGGATTGAAACTAGAAACCAACCTCAAGGAAAAAACTCAAAAACATTCAAATACATGAAAACTGAATAACATGTTGTTAAATAATGAACGAGTTAACAATGAAATCAAGGAAGAAATAAAACATTTCCTGAAACACACGAAAATGAATACACACCATCCCAAAATCTATGGGACATAGAAAAGGCAGTTCTGAGAGGAAATTTCATAGCAACACAAGCCTACCTAAAAAAGATAGAAAAATCTCAAATAAACATCTAACCCTACTAACCCAGAGTAAGCCCAGAGTAAGTAGAAAGAAGGAAATAATCGAGATCAGAGCATAAATAAATGACATAGAGACAAAAGGAACAATTCAAAAGATCCATAAATCCAGGGGCTGGCTCTTTGAAAGATTAACAAAATCAATAAGACTTTAACCAGACTCATCAAATCATTAGCAAATATGTTTTCCCATATGGTTGATTCTCTTTTCATTTTAATGCTTTTTCTTTTGAAGCTGTGCAGAAGCTTTTTATTTTGATGAGACCCCATTTATTTATTTTTTCCTTTATGTTTCTTCTTTATGGGACATATCAGTGAAAATATTGCTGCATGGAATATCTGAGATCTTCCTGCCTATGTTCTCCTCTAGGACTCCTACCATGTCACAACTTATATTTAAGTCTTTTATCTACCTTGAATTTATGTTTGTGTATGGTATAAATTGGTAATCAAGGAATTGGTAGTCATTTTTTTGCATGTAGCTGTCCAGATCTCTCAACACCATTTGTTGAAGTGGCTATTTTTGCTCCATTGTATGCTCCTTCCCCCTTTGTCAAATATTAATTGACCATCAAGACTTGGGTTTATTTCCGGGCTATTATTTAATCTGTTCCATTGGTCGATGTGTCTGTTCTTATGCCAGTACCAAGCTGTTTTGATTACAGTAGCCTTGTAATATAGTTTGATATCAGGTATGTTGATCCCTCCTACTTTGTTTTTCTTTCTCAAAATTGCTGGAGCTATTTGGCGTCATTTAAGGTTCCATATAAATTTTTGAAATGTACGTTCTATATCTGTGAAATATGTCATTGGTACTTTAATAGGGATTGCATTGAATATATACATTGCTTTGGATAGTATGGACATTTTGATGATGTTAATTCTTCTAATCCATGAACATGGTACATGCTTCCATTTGTTTGTGTATTCCTTAATTTCTTTCTTCAGCGTTGTGTAGTTTTCTGAGTACAGATCTTTTACCTTTTTGGTTAGGGTTTCATTTCCAAAATATACAAAGAAATCATACGACTTCACTCCAGGAAGACAACCCAATTAAAATATGGGCAAAGGACTGGAACAGATACTTTTCCAAAGAGGACATACAGAGGGCCCAGAGACATATGAAAAGATACTCAGCATCACTAGCCATCAGAGAGATGCAAATTAAAACCACAATGAGATACCACTTCACACTGGTCAATGGCCATCATAAACAAATTGACAAGCAACAAGTGTTGGAGAGGATGTGGAGAAAAGGGAACCCTAGTGCACTGTTGGTGGAAATGTGGACTGGTGCAGCTACTGTGTAAAACAGTATGGAATTTCCTCAGAAAACTAGAAATGGAACTGCCTTTTCACCCAGCAATTCCACTGTAGGATTATACCCTAAGAATCCTGAAACACCAATCCAAAAGAATCTAAGCACCCCAATGTTCATAGCAGCACAATTTATAATAGCCAAGTGCTGGAAGCAACCTAAGTGCCCATCAGTAAATGAATGGATTAAAAAACTATAGTACATTTACACAATGGAATACTACACAGCAGAAAGCAACAAGGAGCTCCTACCCTTTGTGACAGCATGGATGGAACTGGAGAGCATTATGCTAAATGAAGTAAGCCAGGCGGTAAAAGACAAATACCATATGATCTCACCTATAAGTGGAATCTAATCGACAAAATAAACAAGCAAGCAAAATATAACCAGAAACATTGAAATTAAGAACAAACTGACGGTAACCAGAGGGGAGGTGGGAGAGCATAATGGTTAGGAAAGACAGAAGGGTTTTCAGGAACATGTATAAAGGACACATGGACAAAACTAAAGTTGGGTAGGATCAAGGGTGGGAAGTGGGGATGGCTGGGGTAGGTGGTAGTGGTGGGGGGGAGCCAAGAAATGGAGACAACTGTACTTGAACAACAATTTTTTAAAGTTTAAAAAAAGAAGAGAAATTACTTAAATAAATAAAATCAGAAACTAAAGAAGAGAAATTACAACTGATGGTACAGGAATACAAAGGATAGTAAGAAATTACTATGATACACTATATGCCAAAAAATTTGACAACCTGGGCAAAATGGACAAATTTCTAGAAACACATAATCTTCCAATACTCAATCAAGAAGAAGCAGAAACCCTGACTAGACTGATAACAATTAGTGAAATTGAATCAGTAATCAAAAAAACTACCATGACACAAATCCCCTGGACTAGATGGCTTCACAGGCAAATTTTACCGAACATTTGTGGATGAGCTAACTCCCAATCTTCTCAAACTATTCCAAAAAATTCAAGGAGATGGAAAACTCCCAAACCCTTTTTATGAGGCTAATATTATCCTAATTCCAATATCAGGTAAAGACACAACAAAAAAATGAAAACTACAGGCCAATATTGCTGATGAACATAGATGCTAAAATCTTTAACAAAATATTGGCAAACCTCATCCAGGAATACATTAAAAAGATCATACACCATGACCAAGTGGGATTCATCCCAGGGCTGCAAGGATGGTACAATATTTGCAAATCAATAAACATAATACATCACATAAACAAAAGCAAAGACAAAAACCACATGATCATATCAATAGATGCGGAAAAAGCATTTGGTAAACTACAGTACCCATTTATGATAAAAACACTCAGCAAAGTGGGAATAGAGGGAGCATTCCTCAACATAATAAAGGCCATCTATGAGAGACCTACAGCCAACATCATACTCAATGGGCAAAAACTAAAAGCTTTCCCCCAAAGATCTGGAACAAGACAAGGATATACACTTTCACCACTTTTATTCAACATAGTATTGATGATTCTAGCCACAGTGATCAGACAACAAAAAGAAATAAATGACATTCAAATTGGAAAAGAGGAGGCAAAATTGTCACTGTTTGCAGATGACATGATAGTGTACATAGAAAATCCTATAGACTCCACCCAAAAACTACTTGACCTAATAAGTGAATTTGGCAAAACAGCAGGATACAAAGTCAATATTCAGAAATCAAAAGAATTTTTGAATACCAACAATGAAATATCAGAAACAGAAACTAGGGGGGGAAATCCCACTTACTATAGCAACAAGGAAAATAAAGTACCTAGGAATAAACTTAACCAAGGAGGTAAAAGACCTGTACTTGGAAAACTACAGAACACTGAAGAAAGAAATTAAGTAAGATATAAACAAATGGAAGCATACATTGTGTTAATGGATTGGAAGAATTAACATCATCAAAATATCCATACTACCCAAAGTAATTTATAGATTCAATGTAATCTGTATTAAAATACCAATGACATACTTCACAGATATAGAACAAATATTTCAAAAATATATATGGAACAAAAAATGACCCAGAAAAATCACAGCAATCTTGAGAAAGAAGAACAAAGTAGAAGAGATCACAAAACCTGATACCAAACTGTACTACAAGGCCATTGTAATCAAAACAGTCTGGTACTGGCATAAGAAGAGACATATAGATTAAATAGAGAGCCCAGAAATAAGCCCATGTCTCCATGGTCAGTTAATATTTGACAAAGAGGGCAGAAGCATACAATGGAGTAAAAATAGCCTCTTCAACAAATGGTGTTGGGAGATCTGGACAGCTACATGCAAAAAAATGAGACTAGACCGCCAATTTACACCATACACCAGAATAAAATCAAAATGGATAAAAGACTTAAACATAAGCCATGATACCATAAAAGTCCTAGAGAAAAACATAGGCAGCAAAATTTCAGATATCCCATGCAGCAATATTTTCACCAATACATCCTCTAGGGCAAGGGAAATAAAGGAAAGAGTACACGAATGGGACTACATCAAATTAAAAAGCGGACGTCTGGCCAAGATGGAGGCGTAGGTAGACACACTGTGCCTCCTCACACAACCAAAAGAGGAAAAACGGCAATTTAAAAAACAAAAACAGCCAGAACTCACAGAAAACTGAACTGAGTGGAAGTCCGACAACCAAGGAGTTAAAGAAGACACATTCATCCAGACCGGTAAGCAGGGCGGAGCCGGGTGGAGAGCACTCGGCAAGACTTGATTTGTGGAGCGGTACTGGCAACGCTCCAGCTGCCTGGAGAGGCCCTTGGTGGGCGCGCCTGGCCAAAGTGTGGCAGACACACTCGGCGAAACTGGGGCTGAGACTGGTGGACTGGGCGGTCCCTCATTCTCGCGCAGATAAACTGGGAGGAAAAGCTGGGGAACAGAACAGACCATGAGGCCCACCAACGCAGGGAAATAAAGCCTCAAACCACCAACTGAATACACCTGTGGGGGTTGAGGCTGCAGTGGGAGGAACTCCCAGCCTCACAGGAGAGTTCATTGGGGAGACCCACAGGGACTTGGAACTGTGCAAGCCTGTCCACTCACCCTGGTGCCACCAAAGAAGGGCCCAACTTGCATGTGGTTAGCTGGGGAAGTGCAGAGAACAGAGCAAGCGGTATTGTACTTTCAGTCCCCGCCCCCACAGACAGCGTCACAACACAACAACGTGGGTTACCCTGCCCTAGTGAACACCTAAGGCTCTGCCCCTTAAAGTAACAGGCGCACTGAGAAAAAAAAAATGGCCCAAATGAAAGAACATAACAAAGCATCAGAAAAAATACAACTAAGTGACGAAGAGATAGCCAACCTATCAGATGCACAGTTCAAAGCACTGGTAATCAGGATGCTCACAGGATTCGAAGAAAGATTGTCACAATTACTTGAACAAATGAAGGAAAATATAAAGGAAATGAGGGGAAATGTGCAGGGAACCAATAGGGATAAGAAGGAAACTGGGACTCAAATCAACGGAGTGTACCAGCAGAAAGAAAAAACATCCAACCAGAAAAGAATGAAGAAACAAGAATTCAAAAAACTGAGGAGAGGCTTAGGAACCTGCAGGACATCTTTAAACGTCTCAATATCCCAATCATAGGGGTGCCAGAAGGAGAAGAGGAAGACCAAGGGATTGAAAACTTATTTGAACAAATAATGAAGAAGAACTTCCCCAAGCTGGTGAAGGAAATAGATTTTCAGGAAGTCCAGGAAGCTCAGAGAGTCCCAAAGAAGTTGGACGCAAAGAGCAACACACCAAGGCACATCATAATGACATTACCCAAGATTAAAAATAAGGAGAGAATCTTAGAAGCAGCAAGAGAAAAAGAGACAGTTACCTACAAAGGAATTCCCATGAGACTGTCAGCTGATTTCTCAAAATAGACCTTGCAGGCAAGAAGGGGCTGGAGAGAAGTATTCCAAGTCATGAAAGGTAAGGACCTACATCCAAGAATACTCTATCCAGCAAAGCTATCATTTAGAATGGAAGGGCAGATAAATTGCTTCTCAGATAAGGTCAAGTTCAAGGAGTTCATCATCACTCAGCCTTTATTATGTGAAATGTTAAAGGGATTTATATAAGGCATGGAGGGATATCAACAGGGGAGTGTTAGAGGGAGAGAAGGGGAAAAGGTACAGAGAATAAGTAGCATAAACGGTAGGTAGAAAACAGACAGGGGGAGGTTAAGAATAGTATAGGAAATGTAGAAGCCAAAGAACTTATTTGTATGACCTATGGACAAAAACTAAAGGGTGGGGAATGGGAGGATGGGGGTGGAGGGGAATAAAGGGGGCAAAATGGGACAACTGTAATAGCATAATCAATAAAATATATTTTAAAAAATTAAAAAGCTTCTGGACAGCTAACGAAAACATCAGCAAAATGAAAATACATGGGAAAACATATTTGCTAACAATACCTCGAATAACAGTTTGATCTCCAAACTATATAAAGGACTCATAAGTTTCAATGCCAGGAATACAAACAATCCAATTTAAAAATGGGCAAAAGACCAGAACAATTATCCAAGGAGGTCATAAAGAGGACCCATAGTCATATGAAAGGATGCTCAGCATCACTAGCCTTCAGAGAGATGCAAATTAAAACCACAATGAGTTACCACCTCACACTAGTCAGAATGGCCATCATTAACAAATCAATAAACAACAAGTGATATTTAGGCTGTGGAGAAAAGGGAACCCTAGTGCACTGTTGGTGAGAATACAGACTAGTGCAGCCACTGTGGAAAACTGTATGGAATTTCCTCAAAATATTAAACGTGGAATTGCCTTTTGACCCAGCAATTCCATTGCTGTGATTATACCCTATGAATCCTGAAACATCAATTGAATAAAACTTATGTACCCCAAAGTTCATAGCAGCATTACTTATAGTAGCCAAGTGCTGGAAACAGCCTGGGTGCCCATCAGTAAATGAGTGGATCAAAACTGTGGTACATTTACACAATTGAATGCTACACAGCAGAAAGAAAGAAGGAGAACCTACCCTTTGTGACAGCATGGAAGGAACTGGAGAGCATTATGCTATATGAAATAAGCCAGGTGGTGAAAGACAAATACCATATGATCTCACCTATAGCAGGAACATAATGAACAAAAGAAACAAACAAGCAAAATAGAATCAGAGGAACAGAAACAAGGAACAAACTGACAGTGACCAGAGGGATGTGGGGAGGGGGATAAGGGAAGAAAGAATGGGAAGGGCCTAGTAAAAGAACAAGTATGAATGACCTGTGGAGATGGACAGCAGGGTGGAGATTGACTGTGGGAGTAGGGGGTGGGCAGGGCATGGGAGAGCAACAAGGGAAAAGTGGGAAAACCGTAATAGAGTAATAATAAAAAATGTCTGGGAAGTAAATAAATTCACATTAACTACGGTAAAAAAAATCAATGGGTTTTTTTAAGACACCCAGTCTGTGGTAGTTTGTTATGGCAACAATAGCAAATATAGTGAATATTCTTCAGTGCACCTCTTCTTCCAGACATACACACACACACACACACAAATATACACATTGATGTGTATAATTAACTTCCACATTTGGGTTTTTTTTAAACAATTAAAGCAATTTGCCTTATTTCCTTCTACCTTCTTCCTACACTAACCTCTTCAAACAATATTAATTATTTTAGGTTTATAAATTCCTACTTTCCTCTTTGGCAATATATTATCTATCTTTATATTCTCCAACACTTAGCAAATCCACTCACACATAGTAGATATTCAATCCATATTTGATAATGACACAATAGGCATTATGTTTAATTTATCAGGCTTTATTTTCTCTACATTTTTGAGCAATTAAGTAAGTCCATCTGTGTACCAATTTTAAAGAACAATAAACTGAAAGAACAGGGGAAAGCCAGATATAACCATATTTACACTTTTAGTCCCTATTTTTCTGTATCCAAACTATTTACCGCAGAATTTCTTGCACATTTTCAAGAAGCAGTCTATTTCAATACCATGTAATCTGTTATAGATCATAAAATATGATGGAAAGTTTACAAAAAATAGCAAAAATTTTACTCAATATTTGGGAAAGAACAATAAACTGTTTGATCCATACATACATTAACGCACATTCTGAAATGAATTGAACATTACAGTAAAGAAAACACCACTCTAAATGATAGTAAAAAACAAGTAAATTATTAATTTACCCAAATAGAATAGGAATACTATATTAGCTCAAGCTACCATAACAAAACACCATAAGCTGGGTTATTTATGCAACAGCAATAAATTTTTTCACAATTCTGGATGCTGGAAGCCTGAGATGAGGGAGCCAGCATGGTCAGTTTCTGGTGAGAACTTTCCTCCTGGCGTACAGATAGCACCTTCTTTCTGTGTCTTCACATGGCTGTCCTTGCTATGAGAGAGATCCAATTTTCTGATATCTCTTCTTATAAGGGCACTAATCCTATTGGATTAGGGTCCTAACTTTATGACTTCATTTAATATTAATTAATAGGCCCTATCTACAAATACAATGTCATTGAGGCTCAGGGCTTCAAAATATAAATTTGAAGATACACAATTCAGTCCATAGCAAACACCAATGGAACATACTATCTTCCTTCCATGCACTCAACTCTTCACCACTTCTCACTGCAGCATATTTGATTGTTCACTTCAAACAAAAGGTGAAGAGTTTGCCTTAGCTTTCTGTCTGCTGCTGACCACAGCACTGGCACCAGCTGTATCAGAGGCACTGGCCATGACAAAAGCACCAATATTGCCTTAAATTCTGGCTTGGACTCTGTCCTTCTCTCTCAAGGACTCTTTATCCTGTGACCTATAAGGGAGGTCAACATTATTAATTTTGTCCACAAACCCTAGAACCTTTATCTTGCTGCTTTCACTATAGGTGCAAAAGTCCCATAGGAATTTATAGCATATGGGATCACTGTATGGTAGCTGCCTCAGATTTTTTTCTGCATAAATATTTATGAGCTTTCTAGTCTCCCCAAAGATGATCTGCTTCCTCCTAGGACACAACTTCAACTCGCCTAACATGTTCTAAATGTTTTCTTCAGGGGAAGATTCGCCCTTCATGAAAATCAGGTCCAGAATGGACAATTTTGAGGAAGTTAATTGGGTCTTACTTAATTCAATCCCTCAGTATAGGTAAGGTACATTTCTTTGATGAAAATGTGACATTATTCCCTGGCACTCATATTCACTTCCTTTAACTTAAGGCCAAAGAGCAACTCCAGGCTCTCATGAGGTCTGCCCCATGTACCTCTTCTCTTGACTAATTTTAGCCTTTATTTATCTTTTCAATAAACCATAACAGTGAGTATAGAGCTTTCACTTAGTTCTGTGAGTCCTTCTCTTAAATTATCAAACTTGAGAATGGTCTTATGGACCTGCAAACTTGAAGTTGTTGTCAGACATGAGGGTGGCCTTGAGAATTGCCAAACTGCTGATTTTCACCTGGACTCCTGGACGAACCTGAGATTTATTCTTTTGTTGACCTGATGCCTCTCCTCTCAGGAAAAAAAAAAGCCTCACCTCACACACACACACACAAAAAGACACCAAAGAGAAAATAATCATGCATGTCTTCCTCTACTCTAGGCCTCTGAAAGCAGATAGTAAGGAAGAGGATCCTTGTGCCTTCCTCCACCCACACCTTGGCTCCTGGCAGGGAATGGGTTGATCTGAGGCTATCAACCTGAAGTTCCCCCTTTAACCAAGGCTTCACCTCCCCGAGGGCCCTGCAAGGAACTGAGGAAACACCTTATCCTACCTGGGACCTTCTGACAACAGTGGTGGAATTCTGTGACAAACTCACCGTTCTGGAGTGGGTAGTCCCCTGAGTCCTCATTCAGAGTCCTCACCTGAACTCCTAGAATGGAATAGGCCTCCTATTTTCTGTTGACTTGAGTCCTTCCACCCTAAGACTTAATTCTCACTTCCAGGAGACATCTGAGTAAGAAGTAGAGAGCTCTCAAGGATGATATCAGGGGCCAGACAGGCTGTATAGGGCCCCCTATATCTGGTGTTATTAAAGCCTTTGTCCTCATACAGGGTCAATCCCTTGGCTACAGTTGGGGCCTAGGAACTTTTTCTAATCTGAGGCCTCCCCATCTCAAACCAAGGTCCTTACATCCTAGTCCCCTGAGAAAGAATGAGGAAATATTACTGGAATCAGTTAGCCATCCTTCCCTGGGATCTTCCAGGACTGACAGCAGGGGCAGGGGTGATATGGCTCTATAGGATTTCATCTGTTTCAGAGATTTAAAAAGTTTCTACAGAAATTAACTCTGCTGCTTCATTAGAATGCAGACCATCTCACTTGATTCCTTTTTCTTTTTCTTCCCATATACTATATATGAGACATTTTTGTGTATATCTAGATTGATTTCTGGACCCACTAATATTTTTCATTAATTAATTCATCAAATCCCATGCAAGAATTACACTGCTTAATTTCTGTATTATGTTTGCTATCACTTAAGACAATTTTGCCTTAATTTTCTTTTGTTCAGTACTGTCTTAGTTATGTAGCTGTTATATAGTGGTATATATCCACCTTGATCATCTTAAAAATGAATTATAATATTGAAAATTCTCATACCCCATTCAAGTTTTATTAGCATATGATATCTAGATATTCATATTTGTCATGGCCTTCAACAAAGTTTTTTACATTTTATTTTGTTTAGCCATGGGATCTTTCTCACAAGTTCATTCTTAGACATCTTATAATTTATCATTGTTCTTTAAATTTATTTTTATTGTATTTTCCCACTATCATTTATCCCCCTTATACCTTCTACTACCTCCACTCACCCTCTTTCCCCCCACAATCATCACTCTGTTGTCCACGTCCATGGGTCCTTTTTCTTTTTTGTTCAATCCCTCCACCCCATAACTCCTCCCCCTCCAGAGCTATCAGCCTGCTCTCTATGAATGAGTCTGTCTTTATTTTCCCTGTTAGTTCAGTTTGTTCATTAGATTCCACATATTAGTGAAGTTATATGGTATTTGTCTTTCTCTAACTAGCTTATTTCACTTGGCATAATGTTCTCCAGGTCCATCCATGCTGCCGGAAAGGGTGAAATTTTCTTCTTTTTTACAGCCAAGTAGTATTCCATTGTGTAAATGTCCCATAGTTGTCTCCCATCCAAGTACTAACCAGGCCAAATCCTGCTTAGCTTCTGAGATTAGACAAGATCGGGCACATTCATGGTGGTATGGCCAAAGACGTAAATGTACCGTAGTTGTTTTACCCTCTCATCTACTGATGGACACTTAGACTGCTTCCAAATTTTGGCAATTATAAATAATGCTGCAATGAACATAGGGGTGCTTATGTTCTTTTGAATTAATGGCTCCTTTTATATTTGGCTTTTCTTATATTTTTGGCAATTTTTTGAATGTACATATTTAAGAGATACAACATGATTATATATATATAGAAATGATTACTACAGTCAAGCTAATTAACATATATCATATCCTCTCAGGATCATTTTCTGTGTGTATGATGAGAATACCTGAAATGTTTTCTCTGAGAAAATTTCCACTATTCAATACATTATTTCAATTATGGTCATCATTCTGTAATTCAATTTCTTCATTTATATTTATTTTTGGTTTTGTTCCTTTTAAATTGAATTGAGTAGGACCTCAAGTGCAATCTTGCCCAAAGTAGTGATAGCAGGTATCCAGGTTACCTCACCTTAGTTAGAATTATTCTAGTGTTTCACCATCCTATGTACTGTTGCTTCTTATACACTTACCACGTTAAGGATGTATTTTTCTGTTCCTAGTTTACTGAGAGATTTATTAAGATTGAATGTTCAATTTTTAATGTCTTTTTTACTTATCTAAATGATATCTTTCCCCAAAGGTGGTTCAACAAGGTAACGAGACTCAAACCATGTAGAAAGTGACAAACTGGTATTTCTGTACACTTGAACAAATAGTATCAACAGTCTCATTCAAAGATGTATGCAAAGCTTCTCTAGGCAAGGGAATGTATTTGCTTATATTTCACAGTAATAATACTAGAGTCTACTCCCCTTCCCAGATACATTCCAAGGAAATAAAGTTAATGTACATCTCTGGGTCAATGGTCAGATTTATTTCCTACTTAGGATAACAATGATAATGTCTTCATCCAGGGCATTGTTTGGATAAATATGCTAGCAGTTTTCTTACATGATTGGGGGGTATAATTCCTAAGCTCCTCATTCCTCTGCTGTGACACAGATACTAGGTGGAACTTGAGAAACAGGAACAACCAATGTGAGCATGAAGTTCATGCTCAGGCTGCCTTTTGTGTAATGAGTAATAAATTGCCTAAATACATTTGGGCTCATTGTCTGCTCATACTAGCCAAATATATGAAAATGTGGTAAGGCAGACTGACCATTGTAGTAGTCGTCATTGTTGCTTAGGAACTGTTTGACCACTGGCCCCAGACATTTAAAAATTTTAGAATTTTTGAGTGTATAACAATTTTGTAGAAACTGTCACTAATGACTCATTTAAGAAAGATAAGAAAAGAGAATTATGTGAAAGTCAGAGACAAGTAGTTCTTGCATTTTGGAAAATAAGGTAAATTATTGAGTCATGACGAATATATTTAGTAATAAAAGCAATCTTTGAAACTGCTGTAAATTGGAGTAAGGAATAAAACTACTTCAACAGCAACTGCGTACAAGGTGCAAAAGTGGAGAATGTGGTAGGGGTGTAAGGGCCAGAGGAGAGGGTTCATTTCAGGTTATACTTCTGATTAACATATAATCCAGGTTTCTGGGCAAGAAACTCCCAATATATATTTCCACTTATAATGCCCCAGTCTAAGCCCAGTTCAGTTTTCAAGTGGAAGAAAATTTCCAAATATTGGAGAATAACCTTCCAGGGGACAGTTGTACCCACTCTCACCCCCAAGGAATTTGTTCGTATTCATACCATTTTTCCATTCTCAGATAACAACTGACATCAGCAAGGGAAGTTCATTTCTGTCCTCTCTCAGTTCATAGCCCTTATAGAGTGGGTTTTGACCCATGCCACACATTGCCCACTCCCAAAAATTAGATCTCCAAGTCAGTATTAGCAGTGAGATATGGGCACAAGAATGGAGAAAGGGTAAGGCTTATGATCAAAGGCTATTAAGTGCCCTGGGACTATATTTACATCATGTAGGCATCATCTGGCACATTTACAAGCTAAGGATAGGCTAGTGTCCTGTACCCACTCAGGGATGCCGAGGTAGTTTTCCTACTATTCTCACAAGGATAGTACTTCTCCACTTCCACCAATGGCCTCAGATATCATAGACAGAAAATAGTTTTAACCAGTATCTATGTCCTGGGGTTCTAATGTCCTGAAGTCAAGGCCAGGCCTGTTCTAAAAAGAGGGGCAGAGAACGCAGGAATGACCCAGGTGGTCCAAAGCCAACCTTAAGGAAGTCTCTGATTCCCAGCAGCCCTACACAGGTAATTCTGAACCTTCAATGCCCAACATGCTGAAGTGGAGTGAGTCACTGATGTGAAGGATGACAGTACACATGTTCCCATGTGAATAAAGAATAAGTGAAGATGTAAAAGCAGTTCTGCAAGCAGAGTGTCAGGAGAGAAGAATATGTGTTTGGAAATAGGAGTGTCTATTAGAGACTTCACAACCCAAGTCTTTTCCAGTGAATAAACTAGAAACATCTGTGGAAAGTGGAAGAGCCATAAGGGTTTATGTGTGTCCTGTGAGTGCATCTCTTAAGGATGGGAGCTTTGATAGGAAACCATGGGATTTACAGAGCAGTGTGTCCTGGAAAGGTCGAACATTCAAAGTGCCTTGCATGAAGCCAGAAACTTCTCTTTAGTAGGAATAATATGTGTAGGGTTTAGGTGGCTTTTTCTCTTTTGGTTTTTGTTTCTGCTGCCTTATTTTAAAGAAATGCAAATTTAGAGGTTCCAGCCAAGATGGAAGCATAAGTAGAAACCCTTTGCTTCCTCACACAACCAAAAGGAGGATAACACCCAATCTAAAACCAATAAACAAGAAGTGTTTTTCTGTCACAAAAGTGTCAGGAAATCAAACTGCATGTAATTCTGACAACCAAGGAATTAAAGAAAAAGTCACTGAGAACAACCAGACCGGTAAGCAAGGTGCCGGACCATGCAGGCAGGGCTGGCCCGGGCAGGGCTGGCTGAACGCAAAACTGAGACTCAGAGGTGGCTGTAGATTATTGCAGGTCCTTCAGTGAGAGAAACTCCCAGGCTCACACAAGAGTTCATTGAAAAGTGCGCTAGAGATGACAGGCGAGCTGCATTGTTCCCTCTCTGACCCCTCCCCCA
Source organism: Micronycteris hirsuta (assembly GCA_004026765.1). Classification (NCBI taxonomy): domain Eukaryota; kingdom Metazoa; phylum Chordata; class Mammalia; order Chiroptera; family Phyllostomidae; genus Micronycteris; species Micronycteris hirsuta. Next base: position 31,586 of record PVJI01011996.1, on the reverse strand, counting down.
CAGGCAGTGTCACAGTGCAGCAAAGAGGGTTGCCCTGCCCTGGTGAATATCTAAGGTCCCGCCCCCTCACAACTTAACAGATGAGCCAAGACAAAGAAATATGGCCCAAATGAAAGAACAGAGCAGCCCTGGCTGGTGTAGGTCAGTGGATTGAGTGCGGGCTGCGAACTAAAGTGTCGCCAGTTCGATTCCCAGTCAGGGCACATGCCTGGGTTGCAGGCCAGGTCCCCAGTGGGGCCACATGAGAAGCAACCACACATTGATGTTTCTCTCTCTCTCTTTCTCCCTCCCTTCCCTTCTGTCTAAAAATAAATAAATAAAATCTTAAAAAAAAAAAGAAAGAACAGAGCAAAACTTCAGAAAGAGAGCTAAGTGATAAGGAGATAGCCAACCTATCTGACAGAGAATTTAAAGCCCTGGTAATCAAAATGCTCACAGAACTGATTGAGCTTGATTGAAAAATGAAAAAAACAAATGAAAGACACCCAAATAAAATAAAGCAATATTCAGGCAACCAACAGTGGCAGGAAGGAAACCAGGACTCAAAGTAATGATTTGGAACAAAAGGGAAAAATAAACATCCAACCTGAACAGAATGAAAAAACAAGAACTTAAAAAAAAGTGAAGAGGGACTTACAAACCTCTGGGACAGCCTGAAATGTTGCATAATCCAAATTATGGGGGTGCTAGAAAGAGAAGAACGACAGCAAGAAATTGAAAACTTATTTGAACAAATAATGAAGGAAACCCTCGCCAATCTGGCAAAGGAAATAGACTTCCAGGAAGTCCAGGAAGCCCAGAGAGTCCGAAAGAAGTTGGACCCAAAGAGGAACACACCAAGGCACATCGTCAAAGCTACCCAAGATTAAAGATAAAGAAAGAATCTTAAAAGCAGCAAGAGGAAAGGAGAGAGTTACCTACAAAGGAGTGCCCATAAGACTATCAGCTGATTCTTCAAAACAAATCTTGCAGGCAAGAAGGGGCTGGAAAGAAGAATTCGAAGTCATGAAAGGCAAGGATCTCCATCCAAGATTACTCTCTCCAGCAAAGTTTTCATTTCAAATGGAAGGGCAGATAAAGTGCTTCCCAGATAAGGTCAAGTTAAAGGAGTTCATCATCAGCAAGCCATTATTATATGAAACATTAAAGGGACTTATCTAAGAAAAAAAAGATAAAAACTATGAACAGTAAAATGACAACAGACTCACAACTATCAACTAATGAACCCAAAAGAAAAGACAAAGAACGAAAACAAAAACTAAGCAAACAACTACAACAGGAACAGAATCAGAGAAATGGACATCACATGGAGAGATTTCAGTGGGGAGGGGGAAGGGAGGAATGGGGGAAAAGGTACAGGGAAGAAGAAGCATAATTTGTAGGCATAAAATAGATGGGGAGAGATAAAAATGGAATAGGAAACAGAGGACTCAAAGAACTTATATGTACAACCCAGGGACATGAAGTAAGGGGCGGAGGAAATGCTGGAGGGTTGGGGGGTGCAGGGTGGAGGGGGGATAAAGGGGAGAAAAATGGGAAAACTGTAATAGCATACTCAATAAAAAATACTTTAAAAAAAGAAATGCAAATTTAATTGTGGAAAACTGACAAAGTACAGATAAGCCTTAACCAAACAACTTGTTTGATGAGAAGAGCAGCAACTGTTGTTCAGTGTCTCTGTGATATAGTTTATCCATTCCACTGTTGATGGAGATTTGAGTATTGCCAGTTTATGATCATTATAAGTAATGCTGCTATAACCACCCCTTTACATGTCCTTCATATCCTTTCATAAACATATACAATAATTTTTATGGAATATATACCCAGGAGTTGAATTGCTGAGTCATAGGGCATGCATTTCTTCAACTTTAGTAGATAGAGGGAAATGGTATTTCTTAAGTGGTTATATCAATTTCACTTCTCACTGGCAGTGTAAGAGAGTACTTATTGCTCTACATCCTCTCCAATACTAGATATTTTTCTTTTCTTTCATTTTAGCCATTCTGAAAGGTATCTCGCCTTGTGGTTTTATTTTACAGTTCTCTAATGATTGATGGAGATAAGTGTGTTCTCATATGCTTATTTTTCTACTCTGTTGTGTTAGAATTTAACGTTAAATTAAGAATGCTGCCCTGGCTGGCGTGGCTCAGTGGATTGAGTGCGGGCTGCAAACCAAAGGGTCGCAGGTTCAATTCCCAGTCAGGGCGCATGCCTGGGTTGCGGGCTAGGTCCCCAGTGGGGGCCACATGAGAGGCAACCACACATTGATGTTTGTCTCTCTTTCTCCCTCCCTTCCCCTATCTAAAAAGAAATAAATAAAATCTTAATAAACAATAATGCCACTAGATTCTGACCTTGATTTGTGCTATGAACCCTGGAAATGACATTAAACAATCATAGCCCCAGTAACTTGGCCACTATGATGTGCTCAGGGACAAATAGCTTAGAGTCTACTGCTCTTCCCACATTAATATACAAGTAACTTGGAATGATACTGCATTAAGGTAATTATACTCTCCAAATTCAAAATCAGAAAGTTGATTAGAGAGCCATAACTCTCCTTATAAATATATCTTTCCATGACTGTGAAGCACTAAGCCCCTTCCTGTTGCCAAATAGCATCAGTCATCCCATTTCCCCTCACTTACTATCCCATCATACACACTGAAGTCTCATTGTCTAGGTATCTTGTCTTATGTGATCTATCTATTCATTGTCTGAAGACAAGGAGTCCTTCAAGGACCTCCACACTGGCTTCTTTGACCCAAGGCTGAGACCACAGACTCCCATTTCCAAAAACACTCTTCTGCATCCTGTCATCACTCTTTAAGCAGCTGACATATTTGCAAAATATCTAAAAGTTTCTCATGCTATCCTGATTAGAGAAGCTGTGGGTAAGCATGGGTCCATGGTCCTTTAGAGGCTAGTACTCATATAAAAATGGCAAATGATCATTTCCAAAGTTTTTGTTAGTGTAACCCCTTTATCCACCTGAATAATTCCCTCTAAATAGAGTAGGAGTAATTCCATTGTGCATCATGTCCTAGTCCATGAAGACAAGGATGGCAGAGCAGCTATAAGTGAACTGGGGGCCATGGGGCTAGGCTTTTGCCTGTTCAGCACCTTTTCTTCCTTCTCTGTGTGGTGAGCCATGACACCACCCCACAGAGTCCTAAAGCTGTCTTATGAACCCTTTGGAAAGCCCTGAGTTGCGAGAACCGTGCTCATATTCAGGCCTCCCCATTATGCTTCTTTGAAGTTTTTAGTTTTCTGCTTGGCTTTCAAGCACTGCCAACAACATGTGCCCTCCTGCATCCCTGCTACATCTCACAATCATTTTTCTTGTTTCATCAGTTTACCTATCTCTGACCCTTTCTTCCCATATACAGGTATACACTCTGCCGTAGTACCACTCATCTCTGCTGTCCTTGGCATTTGTGGGGTTTTTACCCTCTGCTACTCCCTCCAATTTCTCATTCCTCTCAGGACTTTTCACAGGCCCTGGCTTCCTACTATCTTCTAACTGATATCTCTGCCCTCCTTCCTGGTGCAGATCCAAACTCTCTTCTGGGAAGAGACCTCTACTAAAGGCTTTACCTGAAACCTTCTTAACACCTAAAAATATAGTAAGTTCTGCATCTCAACAACATGTACTTTCCTTCCTTTGAAAATGTTCTCAGATTAGGGTTTTCCTCATGGGTGGATTTAGTTTCTTCAGCAATCATACTATCTGCTTGGGTAAGGAGTTCAGTGCCTCTTACTTCCATGTTTTTGCTTCTCTGACCTAATATACAATCTCTAGGAGTTGTTTTCACTATTGTCTACTTTAGATAGAACCCAGCAGAAAACAAGGCAGAGGTGCCTGGCTAATTTTCTCATAAATTAGAATGAAGCCTAGTGACAGGACCTTCTAAAAATGTACAATTCAATTATCCTTCAGCATATAAGCTGATGAAAATGATTAGTGCTCTTGTTTAAATGACCAAAAAAGAATGATGTGTGATTGCTGTTCACAATAGAGGGACTATTTTTATTACCCTACAAATGATGGCTACTTTCTTAAATACTGGGTATATGATGGATCCTCCATTCACTCCCCAATCATGTATGCAGTGCCCTGGCCACTGTGCAAGGACCTCAGATACAAAGAAAACTCAGGCCCCATTCCTAGGCAGCTGAAACATGTGCACACACCCACACACACAAATTCTTTCTGTCTTGGTGGTATAAGGATCACTGAGTATTAAGTAGGTCATAAGGGGCCAGCAGTGACATAGAAAGATATTACTTAGAGACAGGACATTCATTTTTCTGTAGTTCTCATAATTGAAGACAAGCAGACCATGATGTCATGTAAAGGCCAAACTCAGTGCTCAGGAACATCCACAAGCCCCCTGAGCCCTAAACTGGTCTAGAGTTTCTGAAGTTTGTGATGAGACTTAAGGTCATAATATTTGCCCCACAAGGATGCTGGGCTTGAAATGGTATTTCATAGAGGAGGTTGTGTGTGATACACTCCACCTGTCTCTGAGTCAGTACTCAGTGGAGACTGGCACCTGCAACTCTGGTCAGGGAAGGTTTAGAACATGTGAGGGGCTGAGGCAAAGACCTTGTTCTAGCAGGGGCTTTCTGATGGTGTGAGGGACTAAAGAGAAGCCCATTTCGGAGCAAAGGGTTGCTTTCCTGGTGACCCATAGAAGAGGATAACTCCAGAGTTCTAGTGTACAACCCCATAAAGCCCTTTCTCTTGGCAAGGGCCTTCCCCTTCATGAGCTAGTTACTGGAGTGTAGCCTTTGAGCCAGATGTCTCCACATTGTGCACTGATACCACCATGACCTCAAATGAGGATATTTTTTTTCAGTATTTGAGGGTAAGGCTCTCTCATTGGCATAATTTGAAATCCCTACCTTCTACTGCACAATGTATTTTTGTGGGTTCTAATATGACAGTCTCCTCCACTTCTTTGTTTTCTCCTCTTCTATTGGAGTCATTGGATCATAGGTTACACATATGTTCAGCTTTAGTAGATCCCACTCAACAGTTTTCCAAAGTGGTTTTTACAAATCGAGCTTCCCACCAACAATGTATCTTCAGGTTTCCTTATATTCCACCCAACATGTGTTATGTGCCACCATTTTGGTGTTGTGAGTGGTTACTTTAATTTGATTTTCCCTGAAGAGTAACACAATTGCATGCACCTTCATACTAATACAACGCTGTCTCAATTATGAAAGTCCTGTCAAAGTTCATGTCATCTGATAGTATAAGTTCTCCAGCTTTATTCACCTTCAATATTGATTTGCCCACTCTTTATGTTTTGAATTTCCATATTAATTTTAGAAACAGATGTCAAATTCCACAAAAAGCCTCAGATTTTAAATATGATTGTGTTGAATATGTAGGTTAATATATATGGAGAATTTATATTTTTGCAATAATGATACTTGTGATCCATAGTTATATTATGAATCTCCATTTTTTAAGAATACTTGGTAGCTCCTGGTAATTAAGCTCTTCTTAATTGGTACAGAATATTCCTATGATGGCAAAACTATAGCAGTATCGCTAACATTTTGATAAGTCAGAGTCTTTACTATATACATTTCTCATTGTTTTAGGAATTTGTGTATTCATTCCTTAAAGTAGTAGTTCTCACACTTGAGCATGCATCATAATGCATGCTCTATGAAGAGGGCTTATTAAAACACAGATATCTGAGACCCAACTCCCAGGTTTTCTGATACAGTAGGTCAGGGCAGGGTCAGAGAATCTGCATTTCTAACAAGTCCAAGGTGATTCTACTGTTGCTGGTTAAGAGACCACACTTGAAGAATGACTACCTTAAAGAAAGACAGAGGAAATACATTGATCCAGACCCTGTCTTGGGTGTAAAAAACGTAGAAAATTGTAATCATGGTCTCGTTACTCCAGAGTCTCTCAGACTAGTGTTTGAGGCAGGCCCACAATCTATAATGGGGGGGACTATAATGCATCACAGGAAGTGCCCTGTCAGTGATTTTATACCTTTAACCTAGGATCTCAGGGGAGGCTATTTTTAATTCAGGAAAATAAAAAAGTAATGCTTAACTAGATGAGTGAATCCCTATTGAGGAAATGTTAGGACATCTTTGAATGCATGGCTGTGTTCATAGTGGGGAAAGATGAGTATTTGAGCATAAATATGAGGCAAGAAATTGTTGTGAAATGTACTTTTGTCTTCCTTTTTCATCTGCTTCATCATGGGAATTTAAACAATTCAAAACCATGTACATATGTCATTGTTCTTTCATGATTGGCATATTTCTGTTCGTATTATAAAGAAACATCATGGCTGTTTCAATACAAAATGCTGTTAGGAACTGAGTCTTCATTAAGATAAAGGATAGATTACTAAATGTTGGAAACATTATTTTATATTTTTGTATATATGTATTCTTTGCAGAAATTATGTCTACTTTCACTTTGATGTGATAACGAGGAGATGATAGAACAAGTGAAATTTTGATTTCTACCATTAAATGAGATTTTATGCTTTATTATGTAATCCTTCCTTTTTTCTCTCACAAGCAGCAAAAGTTCACCTATCCCCTGCACCATTTCAGGATGAGGGATGGTATGATTTATTGCTCACCATTAATTCTGCCTCCTTCATTGGAGTGGGCAAATGGAACTGGAGATTTGCTGGACTCAGGCTTGGCTGCAGACCAGTAGGAGTATCTTATTTCCTGGTATTTACAAGCACTTGGGAGCTGATTCCTCGTGGGAATTTCTTTGTTTCCAGAAGAGAACAAAGCTATGAGCAACTATGGAGACCTGCAAAAATACCACAGTGAGAAAGTCACTCAATTAAAGTGAGAAAGGCTATAATTAGATGTTCCTGTTAACTTTGTTAGTTTTGTTGTCAAATATTATTATTAGAATGAACTTTTATGCATTTTGTGGTAAGGTTGTGGTTACAAGCATCACAAAACATAAAATTAAGCAGTTGGACAAAGGAGGGTTTCTCCATTTGGGTATTTGCAAATAAACTGCAATAGTACTTTTTGAGAAATATTAACAGAATGGCTCTGGGTAATTCCCTGTGTTTTCTGTGTTTACTTTAATTGGAAAAGATATTAAGATACAAGAGATGATGCAGAATTTATTCAAAAAGAATAAGAATAAGATGAGAGTGAACAATTTTGAGTTTTGCAACCATCTTTTTGTTGTTGTGCTGTGGAGGGGGTAAAATTTTCAGTTTTGGTATTAAATCACTGCTGGTAATCTCTTTTATTATAATACTAATTATTATTATTATTTTATTTAGGGAACTATAGACCATCATGGGAGAAGGCTCAGATTGAATTACATGAATATGGCCCTGGCTGGTGTGGCTCAGTGGATTGATTGCCGGCTTGTGAATCAAAGGGTTACTGGTTCTATTCCTAGTCAGGGCACATGCCTGGGTTATGGGGCAGGTCCCCAGTAGGGCGCACATGAGAGGCAACCACACATTGACAATTCTTTCCTTCTCTCCCTTCTCTCCTCTCTGTCTAAAAGTAAATAAATAAAATATTTTTAAAAAATTAAAAAGAAAAAATAAAATACATATCAAAATCTGTGATTTGGTGGCAGCTCTTAACCACCAGTAGCCAAGGGTCTACATTATCATAACAATAGTCAAGGTCACAAAGAAATCCAGGGAGATCTAATATATAAAAAGTTATGGAGCTGATTAATAAAACATGATGTCTCTATGGGAAAATAGATGGACAACTAACAAGGATACTACTCAGCTTGTGCCATCAGGAAAAAAAAAATCAAGTATGGATAACCAGGAAGCTGAGGGCAGTCACTCAAATAAAAATGCCAGGTACAAACCCTTGCCCACTTTCCGGATCTAAACCAATTTTTAGAGCCTTAAACCCACTGACTAAAGGGGAGATTATGTCCCTATAACAATATGGCAAATATACACAGTAATGATTCATCTAGTCCTTCCCCAAAGGGACCTGTGGTCATTTACTTAGAGATACCTGTGCACTAAGAAAAGAGGAATACCCAGACATTTTAAAGACTGTTGGACACAGAGTGAAGAATAAACTTGGGGAAATCATTCATTCTGATGTTAAGGCTTAGTATAATAGCTACAGTAATCAACATTGTGATACTGGCCAAAAGGCAGATCCATATATAAGTGGAATAGAATAACAAATGCAGGAATAGTTCCATACAGATATACCAAATGAATAGTTTTTTTAAATCCTGACCAAGAACGTAGTTATTGATTCTAGAGGGAGGGGAAGAAGGGGAGAGAAAGAGAGGGAAAGAAACATAAATGTGAGAAACATCCATTGGTTGCCTCTCTCCCTCTCCCTCTCTCTCTCTCATAGGCGTCCCGACCCTTGACCCAACCCACAACTTAGGCACATGCCTTGACCGAGGATCAAACCTGTGACCTATCGTTTATGGGACATTCCTACCAACTGAGCCACATCAGCCAAAGCCCAAATTAAATTTTAACAAGGAACACAATCCAATGGAGGAAGAATCCCTTTTTCTCTTTTTTAATGTTTTAATTTTTTATTGTTATTCTATTACAGTTGTCCCAATTTTTCCTTCTTTGCCCTTCTCTGCCCAGTCCACCCCCCACTCCCACAGTCAATCCCCACACTGTATCTATGTCCATGGGTCATTCAGACATGTTCTTTGTCTACTCCCTTCTCCTTCTTTCCATCATTATCCTTCTCCCCCCCTCCCCTGTGGCTACTGTCAGATTGCCTTTTCCATAATTAACGATGGAGCAATTGTGCATCCATAAGAAAAAAACCTCTTCAAACTAAACCTTATACCTAAACAAAAGATAAATCAAAATGGAATATGAACTTAAGTATAAAATACAAAACTACACCACTTCTATAAAGTACAAACCAGAAGAAAATCTTTGGGACTGGACTTTATCAAAGTTAACATTGTGCTTTGTGAAAGACACTTTTAAGAGGATGAAAAGACAAATGACCAACTGGGAGAAAACATTTGTAAACTACATATCTGACAAAGTATGTATATCTTAAATATATACAAAGAAATCTCAAAATTCAACACTACAAACAAATGATCTAATAGAAAATGTGCAAATGACTTGCACAGACATTTTACCAAAGACCAAATATAGATGTCAAGTAAGGATATGAAAAGATGTTCATTATTAGCCATAGCAGATATAGAAATTAAGCCACAGTGGCATATCCTTATACTTATCAGAATGAATAAAATAAAATAAAAAGTGATAAAACAAAATACTGGCAAGGATTTGGAGAAACTAGATTATTCATACATTGCTAATGGGAATTAAAATGGTATCATTAGTCAGGAAAATAGTTTGACAATTCCTTTTAAAGCCAATAAAGGACTTATATGAACACTCGATTACACTTTTAGGTGTATATTCTGATATGGAGAAGCCAATAGTTGCCAATCCCTCCTTCTCAAGACAGCCCCTACCTGAGGCCTGAGAGAGGGAGTTTAAGACTGAAGTTCTGCAATGTGTTCCTTCTTTGGGATATCCCCTTCACAATCCTGGAAACTTTATTTTTTTCTTCAGGAAACACATGTCCCAGTCAATCACCACATCCTGGATGAGGTCTGCCCTGGTGTCAATCCTATTCAATGTTAGAGTCTGGTTGGTTTTTGTTTGTTTGTTTGTTTGTTTGTTTTTTGATGAAGTAAGAGTAGAGCCACTACTTCTGGAGATATATATACACACACACGTGTGTGTGTGTGTGTGTGTGTGTGTGTGTGTATTCCAAAGGAAATGAAAGTATTATTTTGAAGCACTATTCACAATAGCCCACATTTGTAAACAACCAAAGTGTCTGTTAACAGGTGAATGAATTTTTAAAATGTGGCATATATATACCGTGGAATATTATTCAACCAAAAAGAAGAGAGTCCTCTCATTTACAACAACATGGATAAATCTGGAAGGCATTGTGCTAAGTGAAATAAGCCAGACAGAGAAAGACAAATACTACATGCTATCACTTACATATGGAACCTAAAAAAGAAGGAAAAGAAAAAGTCAAACTCATAGAAACAGAGAGTAGAAAAGTGGTTGCCAGGGCTGGAGGGTAGGGGAAACAAGGAGAAGTTGGTTAAAAGTTAAAAACTTTCAGTTATAAGATGAGTAAGAACTGTAGATCTTATATATAACATGATGACTATAGTTGATAATACAATTGTATAATTGAGGTAATAGATGTGTTAATTAACTTGATGGGGGAATCATTTCACAATGTATATGTATATCAAATCATTACATTGTACATTTTAAATATCTTACAATATTTGTCAATTATACCTTATAATTATATTTGTTAATTATACCTATAGGTATATAAGGTATATACCTATAAATTATTTGTCAAGTATATCTCAATAAAGCTGAAAAATATCAAATAAAGAAGATTGCTCAGCAAAAATTTACCAGAGACCAAGAGGCACAGACAAAGAAAGCCATTACATAATGATTAAAGTATCAATTCAACAAGAATTCATAAAAATCTTAAAAATATATGCACTCCATAACAGAGATGCAAAATAAATGGAGAAAAACCCCACAGAAGTGAGAGGAGAAATAAACAAAATGTCAGTGAGAAAATAGAAGAAGAGAACACAAACCTCTACCTGTACAATCTACAGAATACTTCAAAAACAACAGAAGTATGCAAAATACTCAAGTCCACATAGGGCACTAATTACGTTAAACTATATCTTGGATAATAAAGCAGATCTTAAAAATGGTTTGATGTCATACAAAGTATGACTTCTGACCATAATAGAAATGAATTGAAATTATTTATGTCAGGGCTATTTTGCTCTTTCTCAGTTCCATCTCCCTTTGGCAAACTACAGACAACATCAACTTTAGAGTATTTGTCCATAATGTCCATATTTTTACTATTGTCAAGATTTTGCTCAAGAATTTCCTTAGAGAATGTTGTCTACAGTTGCACAAGGATTAATCTTTCTCGCTTCTTCTGTTATAGGATCATCTAATGTGACAATGTCTATGCAGTAGCATAAAACAGTCAGGACAGAATATGTCAACAAATGTAATACAAGCAATTATCCATTAGAAAAATGATTATTAGTAATTGAATAAAATCTTGAAGGTATAGTGGTAAATTAATTCAGTAAAGTAGTGGGATATAAAATTAGTATTCAGAAATCAATTCCATTTTTATACACCAACAATGATATTAGAAAGGGAAACAATCACATTTACAATTGCATCAAAAAATAAATAAAATATATAGGAATAAATTTAACCAAGGAGAAAATACATTTACTCAGGAATTATAAGACACTAAAGAAAGAAATCAAAGTAGATACAAATAAATGGAAGCATATACCCTGTTCATGGATAGGAAGAATCAGCATCATTAAAATGTCCACACTACCCAAAGCAATCTATAGATTCAATGCAATTGCTATCAAAGTACCAATGGTGTATTTCACAGAACTAGAACAAATAATCCAAAAATATACATGGAACCACACACACACACACACACACACACACACACACAAACCAGAATCACCTCAGCAATATTGAGAAAGAAGAACAAAGTTGGAAGAATTATGCTATCTGATATCGAACTAAACTAACAAGGCCATAGTAATCAAAACAGCATGGTACTAGAACAAAAACAGACATATAGATCAATGGAACAGAATAGAGAGCCCAGAAAAAGACCCTCACCTATATCATCAATTAATATTTGACAGTGGAGGAAAGAACATACAATGGGATAAAGACAGTCTCTTCAATAAATGGTGCTAGGAAAATTGGACAGATGCATGTAAAAAATGAAACTAGACTACCTTTTCCCACCATGTACAAGAATAAACTCAAAATAGATTAAAAACTTAAATGTAAGACTCAAAACCATAAATCTCCTAGAAGAAAACATAGGCAGTAAAATCTTGGATATTTCTCTTAGCAATATACAAGGTCTGTCTGGAAAAACTCCAGCCATTATTAATATAATAAGAACAGTTTGCATGACATCAGTGTACCCTAGCAGCCAAGGAGAGTGGACTGGAATGCACACGCATAAACAATGATAACTTCACTGTACAGTCAGTGGGGGGAATAGATGCCATTGAGTAAGTATGTGTACTGTGTGGCTGTCGCATTAAAAATGACTGAGTACAGCAATTAATCTGCATCAAATTTTGCATTAAACTTGAACATTCCTCCACAGAAACTATTTGTATGACTTAGAAATATTTTGGGACAATGCAATGAGTGCAGCACAAATAAAAGTGTGACAAAACACTTCAAAGATGGTTGAGAATCTGTTGAAAGTGATACATATTCTGGAAGGCCTGCAACAAGCAGAACACCTGAGAATGTTGAATGTGTATGGGTTGCAATCAACAAAACTCAGTGTCTGACAGTGAAAGAGCTAGAAGCTGATCTGGGGATTCCAAAAACTGCTGTGTCCGAGATTTTGATGCAGGACCTTAGCATGAAACGTGTCTTGGCAAAATTCGTTCTGCAGCTTCTGCTTCCAGAGCAGAAGGAACATCATGCTGCAGTTGCTAATGACTTGATTCAAACTGCTGCCAATGAACCAGATTTCCTCAAGAAGGTCAAAACTGGAGGTGAATTGTGTGTCTATGCCTATGATCCAGAAATGAAGGCCCAGTTGTCCTAACAGAAGTTGCCTGGTTCTATGCCTGAAGAAGGTGATGCAAAGTCGCAGCAAGATCAAGACCATATTAACTGTGTTTTTTGAGTGAGAAGGCATTGTCCTTCACCAGTTCACTCCTACAAGCCAAATAGTTAATAAGGAGTACTACCTCAATGTTCTTCGTCAGTTGAGAGATGCAATATGACAAAAGCAGCCTAAGCTATGGGCAACTGGTAATTGGCATCTTCAGCATGAGAATGCGCCTGATCATGCATCATGCCTGGTACAGAGTTTTTTGGCAAAACATCAAATCACCCAGGTGACTCACTCTTGCTATAGCCCAGATTTGGCACCCTGTGACTTCTGGCTTTCCCCAAAATTAAAATCACCTTTGAAAGGAAAGAGATTTCAGGCCATTGATGAGATTCAAAAAAATATGACAGGGACAGCTGATGGCGATTCCAACAAAGGATTTTACAGTATTTTGAACAGTGGAAGAGACACCAGGGGAATTGTGTGAGGTCCAAAGTTGCCTACTTTGAAGGGGACTGAGAGGTCATTATCCTATGTACAATGTTTCTTATATCTTGTATCTTCTTCAATAAATGTCTCTATTTTTCATGTTACATGGATGGATACTTTCTGGACAGAATCCATATTTTCTGATATAACTCCCCAGGCAAGGAAGGGAAACAAAATAAAAAGAAAAACAATCTCTGACTTGCAGCCAAGATAAAGACATAGGTAGATACACTGTGCCTCCTTGCACAATCAAAAGGACAACAACAAATTTAAAAACGAAAAACAACCAGAACTGACAGAAAATTAAACTGTATAGAAGTCTGACAACCAAGAAGTTAAAGAAGAAATATTCATCCATACTGGCAGGAGACCAGCAGCTGGGCGGAGAGGACTCACAGCAAGGTGGCGGCAGGAAGACCTGGGTGGGCGAGGCAGCAGCTGGCAGACCAGGCAAGGCAGCAGCTGGCAGAGTGGGTGGTCACACATTTGTATGCAGATAAACTGAGAGGAACAACTGGGGAGCAAGAAAGACCACACCCCTCCAGGGTTCCAGTGCAGAGAAATAAAGCCTCAAAACCTCTGACTAAAAAAACCTGTGAGGATTGAGGTGCCAGGAGAAACTCCCAGCCTCACAGGAGACTTCATTGGAGAGACCCACAGGGTCCTAGAATATACACAAAGCCACCAACACAGGAATCAACACCAGAAGGGCCCAATTTGGTCATGGGTTGGGAGGAAGTGACTGAAAGCCAACAGAGAGCTGAACAAGTAGCATTATTCCCTCTCGGACACCTCCCGAACAGACAGTGCCACAAAGCAGTAAAGAGGGTTTCCCTACTCTGGCCAATACCTCAGGCTCTACCCCTTACATGTAACAGGTATGCCAAGACAAAGAAATATGGCCCAAATGAAAGAACAGATCAAAACTCCAGAAAAAGAACTAATCGATGAGGAGATAGATGACCTATCTGATGCACAGTTCAAAACACTGGTAATCAGAATGCTCACGGAACTGGTTGAGCTTGGTTGCAAAATGAAGGAAGAAATGATGGCTACACAAAGTGAAATAAAAGAAAATGCACAGGGAACCAATAGTGAAGAGAAGGAAACTAGGACTCAGATTAACAATTTGGAACAGAAGGAAGAAATAACATCCAACTGGAACAGAATGAAGAGACAAGAATTCAAAAAAAAAAAGAGGAGAGGCTTAGGAACCTCTGGGACAACTTTAAACACTCTAATATCTGAATCATAGGGGTGTCAGAAGGAGAAGAAGAAGACCAAGAAATTGAGGACTTATTTGAAAAAACAGTGAAGGAAAACTTCCCCAATCTGGCAAAGGAAATAGACTTCCAGGAAGTCCAGGAAGCCTAGAGACTCCCAAAGAAGTTGGACCCAAGGAAGTTGGACACACCGAGGCACATCATAATTAAGTTACCGAGATTAAAGATAAGGAGAGAATCTTCAAAGCAGCAAAAGGAAAGGAGAGAGCTACCTATTAAGGAATTCCCATAAGACTATCAGCTGATTTCTCAAAAGAAACCTTACAGGCAAGAAGGGGCTGGAGAGAAGTATTCCAAGTCATGAAAGACAAGGACCTATGTCCAAGACTACTCTATCCAGCAAAGCTATCATTTAGAATGGAAGGCAGATAAAGTACTTCCCAGATAAGGTCAAGTTAAAGGAGTTCACCACCACCAAGCCCTTATTATGTGAAATGTTAAAAGGACTTATCTAAGAAAGAAAAGATGAAAAACTATGAACAGTAAAATGACAGTAAACCCACAACTATCAACAACTGAACCTAAAAAACAAAAACTAAGCAAACAACTAGAACAGGAACAGAATCACAGAAATGGAGACCATATGGAGGGTTATCAGTGGGGAAAGAGAGGGGAGCAATGAGGGGAAAGTTAGAGGGAATAAGAAGCAGAATAGGTAGGCATAAAATAGCCAGGGGGAGTTTTGGAATTAGTATAGGGAATGGAGAAGCCAGAGAACTTGTATGTACAACCCATGGACATGAACTGTGGGGAGGGGAGTGCTGGAGGGTGAGAGGGGGAGTACTGCAGGAAGGAGGGCAATAAAGGAGAGAAAAAACTTAGGACAACTGTAATAGCATAATCAATAAAATATACTTAAAAATAATTTCCAAACAGTACAAAAAGAAGTATAACTTGGTAGTTACAAGGAACTTCTGGCCAAGATGGAGGTGTAGGTAGACACACATTGCCTCCTTGCACAACCGTAAGAAGGATCACAACTATCCTCAAATCAGAAAATAACCAGAACTGCCAGAAAATCAAACTGTGTGTAAGTCAGACAACCAAGGATTTAAAGAAGAAATATTCATCCAGATGGTTAGGAGGGGAGGAAATGGGGAACTGAGGCAGAGAGGATATGATGTGGTGGTAGCAAGGCACTGGCAATGAGGCAGCAGTAGCAGTGGCTGGCAGAACAGGTGGTCCCACATTCACATGTGGTAGAGAAAAACTGGGAGAGGGGACACCTGTGGATCGAGTAATTCTAGCCCCAGGCCACAATGCATAGCCTAGGGTTAAAGCACTGGAAAAATTAAGCCTCATAACTCTGGCTGTAAAAACCAGTGGGGGTTGAAGCAGCAGAAGAAATGCTGGTCTCTCAGGATAGTCCATTTAAACAACCCCTACAGTCCTAGAATATAAACAAACCTACCCACTCCAAGAACCACCACCAGGGAAACAGCTAGTGGGGCAGCAGTTGCATACAGGAAGTAGGTGAAGTGACTGGAAATGGGGTGAGTGTTAACAAGAGCATTGTTCCCTCTCTGATCTCTCACCCACATACAGCTCCACAAAGCAGGGAAGTGGGTTATCCACCACACCCAGCAAGTACCTAAGGTTCTGCCCCTTACAGTGTAGTAGGTACACTGAGACAAAGAAATACGGCCCAAATGAAAGAATAGAACAAAACTCCAGAAAAGGAACTAAGCAAAACAGAGATAGCCAACCTATCAGATGCAGAGTTCATGCAGAGATGCAGAGTTCAAAACACTGGTGATAAAGATACTCAGAGAACTCATGGAGTATGGCAGATGCATAAGGGAAGAAATGAAGGTTGCACTAAGTGAAATAAGGAAAAACCCACAGGGAACCAACAGTGAAGGGAAGGAACCCAGGGTTCAAGTTAACGATTTAGAACATAAGGAAGAAATAAACAGTCAACCAGTACAGAATGAAGAAAGAAGACTTCAAAATGAGGAGAGAAAAAGAAGTCTCTGGGACATCTCTATAAGTGCCAACATCTGAATCATAGGGATACCAGAAGGAGAAGAGCAAGAAATTGAAAATTTATTTGAAAAACTAGAATTCTGGCCAATATGGAGGTGTAGGTAGAAATTCTTCACTTCCTTGCACAACCAAAAGAAGGATAATAACCAATTTAAAAACAAAAACCCACCAGAACTGCCAGAAAATCAAACTGCATGGAAGTCAGACAACAAAAGAGCTAAAGAAACATTCATCCATACTGGTAGGAGGGGCAGAAACTGGCAGCCAGATGAAGAGGACAGGTAGCAGACTGCGTGGGTGAGGCAGGGGCTGGCTGGCCTGGTGGTCCCACATTCGCATGCAGATAAGCCAGGAGGATCAACTGGAGAGCAAGACAGACCATGAAGCCTAGGGTTCCAGCATGGGGAAATAAAGCCTCAAACACTCTGGCTGTAAAAACCTGTGGGGCTTGCAGTGGCGGGAGAAACTCCCAGTCTCACAAGAGAGTCTGTTGGAGAGGCCCACAGGGTCCTAGAACATATGCAAGTCCATCCACCTTGGAAAAGCACCTGAAAGGGCGTAAGCTGCTTGTGGGAAGAGAGGGAACTGACAGAAAGTGAGGTGACAGCTGAGCAAGTTGTTTCCTCTCCGACTCCCTCACATACAGCACTACAACGCAGTGACATGGGTTACCCTGCCCTGATGAATACCTAAAGGCCCACCCCTTACAACATAACAGGTGAGCCGAGACAAAGAAATATGGCCCAAATGAAAGAAGATATCAAAACTCCAGAAAAAGAACTAAGCAATGAGGAGATAGACAACCTATCCGCTGTACAGTTCAAAACACTTGTAA
This sequence comes from Micronycteris hirsuta, assembly GCA_004026765.1. Classification (NCBI taxonomy): domain Eukaryota; kingdom Metazoa; phylum Chordata; class Mammalia; order Chiroptera; family Phyllostomidae; genus Micronycteris; species Micronycteris hirsuta. The sequence goes on along the minus strand of PVJI01011996.1, from coordinate 14,276 downwards.
TCAGGATGCTCACAGAACTGATTGAGTTCTGCCACAATGAAGGAACAAATGAAGGCTATACAAAATGAAATAAAGGAAAATATACAGGGAACCAACACTGAAGGGAAGAAAACCAGGACTCGAATTAATGATTTGGAACAAAAGGAAGAAATAAATATCCAACTGGAACAGAATGAAGAAACAAGAATTCAAAAAATGAGGAGAGGCTTAGGAAGCTATGGGACAACTTTAAACATTCCAACATCTTAATCACAGAAGTGCCAGAAGGAGAAGAGGAAGACCAAGAAATTGAAAACTTATTTGAAAAAACAATGAAGGAAAACTTCCCCAATCTGGCAAAGGAAATACTTCCAGGAAGTCCAGGAAGCTCAGAGAGTCCCAAAGAAGTTAGACCCAAAGAGGAACACACCAAGGCACATCATAATTACATTACCAAAGATTAAAAATAAGGAGAGAATCTTAGAAGCAGCAAGAGAAAAGGAGAAATACCTACAAAGGAGTTCCCATAAGACTATCAGCTGATTTCTCAAAGGAAACCTTACTGGCAAGAAGGGCTGGAGAGAAGTATTCAAAGTCATGAAAGGCAAGGACCTACATCCAAGATGACTCTATCCAGCAAAGTTATCATTTAGAATGGAAGGATAGATAAGTTCTTCCCAGATAAGCCCATGTTAAAGGAGTTCATCATTACCAAGCCCTTATTATATGAAATGTTAAAGGGACTTATCTTAGAAAAAGAAGAAAATAAAAAACTATGAACAGTAAAATTACAACAAACTCACAACTATCAACAACTGAACCTAAAAAGCAGAAACAAAAACTAAGCAAACAACTGGAACAGGAACAGAATCAGAGAAATGGACATCACTGGGTGGGTTTTCAGTGGGGACGGGAAGGGGGAGAATGGGTGGAAAAGGTACAAGGAATAAGAAGCATAATTGATAGGCACAAAATAGACCTGGGCAAGTTAAGAATAGTATAGGAAATGTAGAAGCCAAAGAAGTTATATGTACCAACCCATGGACATGACCTAAGAGGGGGATGCTGGAGGGTGGGAAGTACAGGGTGGAGGGTGATAAAGGGGGAAAAAATTGGGACAACTGTAATAGCATAATCAATAAAACATACTTTAAAAAGTTAATATCCAAAATTAATTTTAAAATCTTAAAAAACTTAACACACAAAAAATAAACAACCCAATTAAAAATGGGAAAGGACCTGAATAAACACTTCTCCAAACTGGACCTACAGATGGCCAATACACATATGAAAGGATGCTCAACATCACTAATCATCAGAGAAATGCAAATTAAAGCCACGATGAGATATCATCCCACACCTGCCAGAATAGGTATCATCAATAAATCAACAAACAACAAGTGCTGGTGAGGACGTGGACAAAGGAGAACACTTTTGCACTGTTGGTGAGAATGCAGACTGGCACAGCCACTGTGGAAAGCATGGAGATACGTCAAAAAATTAACAATGGATCTGCCTTTTGACCCAGCAATCCCCTTTCTGGGAATATATCCGAAGGAACCCAAAACACTAATTTGAAAGAACATAGGCACCCTTATGTTCATTGCAATGTTATTTACAATCACTGAGATATGGAAGCAGCTCAGGTGTCCATCAGTAGGTGAGTGGATAAAACAACTATGGGACCATTATACCTGCAATACTACTCAGCCATAAAAAGAAGAAAATTTTACCCTTTGCAAGAGTGTGGATGGACCTGGAGAACATAATGCTAAGTGAAATAAGCCAGCCAGAGACAGACAAATACCATATGATTTCACTCACATGTGGAATCTAATGAACAAACTGAACTAACAAGGAAAATGGGGACAGATTCATATATGTAGAGCAGGATGACAGCTAGTTGGGGGGGACGTGAGGGGGTGGAGGGATTGAACAAAAAGGAGAAGGGACTCATTGACATGGACATCAGTATGGTGATTTCTGAGGGGAGGGGACTATAAGGAAACTAAATGGTAATGGAAAAAATACAATAAAGATTAAATTTTAAAAAAGACCATATCTTTGGTCATGTAATCATTGTATTGTACCCCTGAAACTAATATAATATTGTATGTCAACTATAACTAAAAGATAATTTTCTAAATGTTTAAAAAATAAATCTCAGTACATTTGTTTTAAAATTTTAATAATACTGATTCTGTTCTGTTACCATAATAGACTCAAACTAGAGATAAGTAACTAAAATACAACAGAAAAAAATCTCCAGTCACTTGGAAATTGAACAATACATCTCCAGATACTCCATGGATCAAAGAGAAAATTTCAAAGGAAATAAAAACAATATATAGAAATGAATGAACATAAAAACATGACATGTATAAATTTGTGGGTTGCAATGAAAGCAAGATAGAGAAAGAAATTTAAAGTACTACATCCTTCCATTAGAAAGAAAGGGAAGATCACAAGTCAATAATCTAAGTTTTGTCTGAAAAAAAAGAACTAGAAAAAGAAGTGCAAAGTAACCTAAAAGCAAGCATAAGGCAAGTAATAAATATATGAGCAGAAATCAATAAATTTGAAAATAGAAAAAACAGCCCGGCTGGTGTAGCTCAGTGGATAGAGCGCGGGCTGGGAACCAGAGGGTCCCGGTTCGATTTCCAGTCGGGGCACATGCCTGGGTTGAGGGCCAGGTCCCTGATGAGGGCCATGTGAGAGGCAACCATACATTGCTCTTTCTCCCTCCCTTCTCCTCTCTCTGAAAATAAATAAATAAAATCTTTAAAAAAATAGAAAAAACATAGACAAGACTATTTCTTAAAAAAAATAATAAAATTGATAGCAAGACTCAGAAAGATAAACAGAGAAGAAAACAAAACCACCAGTTTCCGAAAGAAATGAGGGTGGCATCACAACAGATCCTGCAACCATTAAAATGAAAATGAGGATTACTATGACAATTTTATGGTTATAAGTTAAAAAATTTAGAATAAATTGACTGATTCTTCAAAAACCACAAACTCAGCCACAGTGAAATAAATAAACTGAATGGCCTATAACCATTAAATAAATTACATTTATAATTAAACAGCTCACAAAAAAATCTCCAGGACCACCCAGACAGTATCACTGAGGTTGGCATTTCTGGATGAAAGGGGCATTCTCTTTGAGACAGAGTGTCTGCCTTTTGGGGACTGTGGTTCCCCAATGTGAAAGAGACCATTGCCCACAGCCTGCCTGAGGTGATTTTAAAAGAGAACCTTGTGCTTAATTTGCCCCCAAACACAAGCATCTATGCCTGGCATCTATTTCCTCGCCCTCTTTCTTGTGCCATATATCCTGAGCTCATCAAGACCATAGATTCATTGCTCTAGTTCCAGGACTTCTGATGTTAGCAATGGCCTGGAAGTACAGTTCACAGGCTCAAGCTGCAGAGCATCCCTCCCTTTGCATGATTTTGTCCAATTACTAGATATGAGAGGATCCCCCCCAAAAAATTTTGGATAATGACAGGAATGTTGGGTATGTCCAAATCGGGGCTTCCAGAAGCAATGGATTTGACTGCTCAGGTTGAAGGTAAGGTAAGGTAATGAGGTTGGCCATGCAGGGCATCCATCTGATACCAAGTTTGGTCGGAGGTGGGAGGTAAGGAAAAATGGTCAGGATCTCATACTCTGGCAGAGACAGGCTTGAGCAGGAAGGATATAATTAAAGCAGCAACCTTTCTTTAGATAAAATACTACTGTAATGAATTTAAAAATAATGACATTTTAAGCTTTTTATTATGAGATGTTCCCAGGTTTGATCTTGGCTCTGGTTCCTGGCTGCATAATCTACAGTTATTACTGAACCTATAAAATGGAGATAATGATACAGTTTTTTCCTTACATTTGTTGTGAGAATTAAATGAGAACGTTCAATAAATATAAGGTGTCCTGAACAAAAAAAGAAAGAAAAGTGGACAGAAAAAACTAATGGAAACCAAAATAACTACGACCTAGGTTATTTTAAACAGCTTTATCAAAGTGTAGTTGACATACAACAATAGCTGCGTTTAGTTAAAACCTAGTGATTTGATAAGTTTTGATGTATGTACACATCTGAAAAAAACATCGGCACTATCAGAACAAGGAATACACTTACATTGTTCATCTCTGTAATCCACCCTCCTTCCTCTCCCGAATTCTTAACTACCATGATAGCATTTTTTTGTTCTGACTTCTTTCATCCACATAATCATTTTCAGATTCAACCGTGGTCTTGTATCAATACCTGGTTCCTGTGTAGTAAAAAGAAATGAGGTATTTGGGTTGTTTTCAGATCTTGTCTATTCAAATAGCGCTGCTGAGAATATTTGGCCCAAAGTCTTTTTACAGACATGTACTGTAGTTTTGCTTGCAGGTTATTGCCTAGAATGGGACTAGCTGGATAACAACCTGTGTGTGTAATTAAATTCTTAAGAATCTGCCCAGCAGTTTTTCAAAGTGATTGCACCGTTTTACATTTTTACATTTTACATTTCCACTAGTAGTGTGTATGTTCATTTTTCCACAACCTCACCAACACTTAGTATGGCCAGCATGATTCGTTTTAGCCATTTTAATAGGTGTGTAGTGTTATCTTGTGTTTTTAATCTTTATTTCCTTAGTGATTAATGATTGAGCATTTTTTCATGTGCTTATTTGCCATCAGTATATATTCTTTGGTGAAGTGTCTACTCAAACCCTTTGCCTATTTTTTGGGGTTACTCACTTGCTACTAAGGTTTGAGAATTTTGTTACATATTATGAATACAGGTGCTTTATCAGATAAACGTTTTTTGCTAAGCTTTTATTCCAGTCTGCAGTTTATCTTCTCATTCTGTAAAGTATTTTTTTTAAAGGTTTTATTTATTGAGTTTTAGAGAGGAGAAGGAAAGGGAAAAGAAAGGGAGAGAAACATCAATGTGTGGTGGCTTCTCACATGCCCCCAACCAGAGACCTAGCTTGCAACCCAGGCATGTGCCCTGACCAGAATTGAACAAGTGGCCTTTGGGTTTGTGGAACAATGCCCAACCCACTGAGCCACAGCAGTCAGGGCTAAAGTGTCTTTTTAAGAGCAAAAGTTTTAAAACTTTGAAGCATTGTTTATCAAGTTGTTCTTTTACAAATCCTTCTTGGCTTTTGTATCTAAAAAAATTTTACCTAACCCAAATTCACAAAGGTTTTCCCCTTTGTTTTTTTGGGTGTTCCAGAAATTTTATAGTTTTATGTTTTAACTTTAGGAAATGATTCACTTCAAGTTACTTTTTTATATGCTATGAATTGTCATCCTAAGTTTTTGCTTTTTTTTTTATATGAATATCCAAATGTTCCAGCACCATTTGTTGAAAAGACTCTCTTTTCTCCACTGAATTAATGGCCTTTTTACATTTGCTGAAAATAAGTTTTTTATTATATATATATTTTTATTATATATAGTGTGTGTGCCTAGATTTATTTATGGATCTATTCTTCATGCTAATATCTCACTGTCTTAGCATTGTAAATCTGTAATAAGTCTTGAAATAAGGTACTATAAGTACTCTAATTTTATTGATTTTCAAAGTTTATTGGCTACTTTAGGTCTTCATTCCCATATGCATTTTAAAACCAATTTATCACTGTCTAGAATACCACCTGCTGAAATCTGATTGTGATAGCACTGAGTCCATAATCAATTAATGGAGTTTTGTTATCTCAGCAACACTGCATCTTCTAACCCATGAATATGAGTTATGCCTCTATTTATTTTTTCCTTAATTTCTTTCACCAGCATTTTCTACTTTTTCAAAGTATAGTTTTTTACACTTTTTTCTGATTTCTCCTCTAATATTTCACATTTTAATGCCATTGTAAATGGTATTTTTAAAGATTTTATTTATTTATTTTTAGAGAGGGGGTAAGGAAGGGAGAAAGAGGGAGAAAAACATCAATATGTGGTTGTCTCTCACGTGCCTCCCACTGGGAACATGGCCCGCAAACTTTGGCATGTGCCCTGACTGGGAATCAAACCAGCAACCCTTTGGTTCACAGGCTGGCACTCAATCCACTGAGCCACACCAGCCAGGGCTGTAAATGGTAGTTTTAAAAGTTTCATTATAGCCCTGGCTGGTGTAGCTCAGTGGATTGAGCGCAGGCTGGGAACTAAAGGGTCCCGGTTCAACTCCCAGTCAGGGCACATGCCTGGGTTGCGGGCCAGGTCCCCAGTGAGGGCCACGTAAGAGGCAACCATACATTGCTCTTTCTCCCTCTCTGTCTCCAGCCCTTCCCCTCTCTCTAAAAATAAATAAAAATTAAAAAATCTTTAAAAAATTAAAAAAAAGTTTCATTATAGATTATTTGTTGCTTACATATCCAAATGCAATTCATTTTTATTATTGACCTTGTATCCAGCAGTGTTGCTATACTCACCAGTTCTTGTAGCTTTTTTTGGATTTTCTACATGGATGATCATGTTACCTGCAAATAAAGCAGTTTTAATTTTTACTTCCCATTCTGGATGAGTTTCTTTTCCTTTTTATCTTGTAATTGCACTAGCTACAACCTCCAACACAATATTGAGTAGAACTGGTGACAACAAATATCCTTGTTTTATTCCTGATATTAGGACAAAGATTTCCCAGGAATGGGAGATAGACTTTGTCAAATGCTTTTTCTGCATCTATTGTGATGATAATGTTTTTTCTTTTTAAATTAGTTTTTGTAATTTGTTTAATATGATGAATTATATTCATTCAATTTTAAATACTATATCAACCTTGTATTACTGGGATAAACTACACTTGGTCATGATATATTTCCCTTTTGGATTTGACTTACCAAATGATTTGGTAGAATTTTTGCATTTATATTCATGAGGGCTATTACTCTGTAGTTTTCTTTTTTGTATTATCTTTGTTTTGGTTTCAAGGTAAGGTTTGGTTATCTTTGTCTTTGGTTTCTTTATTGAATAATGTGTTGCAGTCTGTCAAGGCCTGGCAGGCCCACTGTAGCTTAGGGGAGACAGAAGAAAATGTGCAGAGCTGTGGAGATGCTTGACATGCCTTTATTCACGGTGGGTGAGCCACACACACTGTAAGCTGTGTGTCTCCAGTGAGAAGCCCCTACTGCCTTAAGTACTAGAGTTGAAAAAAGCCAGCTTCCAGCCAGAAAATTATATAACATAGCATAATTCTGTGCATGCAAGCCCGCTTCATGCTATGGGAACAGTTTATTGTACCCAGTCTCAAGGCTATGAGAACACTAGTTATCAGGTCCCTCCAAGGCTATGGGAACACTGCTTCCCTTAGTTACCCAGACACCTGGGTGTGGAAGCCAGACTGCCTCCACTTACCCTATAAATAAATTGGGAAGTTTTCATATATTTTCAATTTTCTGCAAATTTTGAGTAGAATGAATATTATTTCACACTTAAATGTAGGATTCAGAAGTGAAGCCACCTGGGCTTGGAGTTTTCCATGTAGGAAGGTTTATAGCTATACAATCTTCTTCAATAAATACAAGGCCATCCAAGGTACCTATTTCTTCTTGAGTAAACTTTGATAGTTTATTTCTTTGAAGTTATTTATTCATTTCTTCTAAGTTGTCAGATTTGTTGCAAAGAAGTTGTTATAATATTCCCTTCTTTTGACTTTATTGTCTGTTGAATTTATAGGGTGTCCCCTTTTCATTCCTGATAATAGTAATAGTGATCTCCCTCTTTTATTCTGGATCACTCCAGCTAGTGGTTTATCTTTCTTCTTGTAATAGCTTTATTCAGGTGTAACTAATATACAAAGAGTGGCACATGTTTAATGTATACAATTTGATGAGTTTGATCTCATTTCTCTTCTCAAATAACCAGTTTTTGGTTTCATTTTCTTCATTAGTTTTTTTTGTTGTTGTTGTTTTCTTTTATTCTTTCCTTCTGCTTACCTTCTGATTTGGGTTTAACTTGCTCTTTCTCTTTTATTTTTCAAAGTGGAAGCTTATGTCTTTGTTTTGAGATCTTTCTTATTGTCTAAATTATTTAGAGCCATAATTCCCTTTAAAGCATTATCTTAGTTGTATCCAACAAATTTTGATAGACATTTTCACTTTAATTCAGTGCAAAACATTTACAGTGTCTTTTTTTTTCCTTTGACCCATGGGTTATGTACAATAGAACTGTGTTATTTAGTTATCAAATATTTGGGTGTTTTTCTGATGTCTTTTCCTTATTAATTTCTACTTTATTTCCATTATGGCCCAGAACAAACTTTAAAGACATTTAAATTTATTTGGATTTTGGAGGAGCCCTAAATATGACCTAATTTCAGCTTAGTGTTCTGTGAGTACTTGAATGTGTACTCTGCTCTTGTGAGTAGAATGCTCTATAATCTCAGCTAGCTCATGATAGTTAATGGTTCCATAAATTTCAGTCAGATTATGTTGTTCAAATGGGGCAACTAATAGCATAATCAACAAAATATATTTTAAAAAGTCTTCTATATAAGCATCAATTTTCTGTCTATCTGTTTTTCTGTCTAGTTGTTTTATTGATAGTTGTTGAAATAGCTAACAGATCACTAACAGATTTTTCTATTAGTCTTTTTTGTTTTATCAGTTCTTGATTCACATATTTTGAAACTATATTACCAAGGCATATACAAATTTAGGTTTGAATATTACTACATTTTACCATTGTGCTCTTGAGATTATTCACGTTTATTTTGTTTGTATGGTAGAAATATTATGGTGTTCTATTTCACATTTTTTTCTCAAGTATGATTTCAGGAATATCATGTTGGCAACTTGAAATGAGCCATGAGAGGTTTCCAGTCAAGATGGCGGTGTAGGCAGAGATTGCTTGCCTCTTCGCACAACCACATCAAAATACGACTAAAATATAGAACAACCAATACTCGGAACCATCATAAATCAAGTTGAATCGAAGTCTGACAACTACAGAATTAAAGAAACCACATCCAGCCAGACTGGTAGAAGGGCTGCAGAGGAAGAACAGGCTGGCCCCTCACCCACATGTGGTGGATAAAAATTCAGGAGGATATCTCAGGAGTAAGGAATCCCAGTCCCACACCAGGTCCCCCAGCTCAATGTCCCAGTGCCAGAAAGATAAGTCCCCACAACTTCTGGATGCAAAAACCAGCAGGGATTGAGTCAGTGGAAGAAGCTGGTGGAGCACCAAGCAGTTTCTCTTAAAGAACCCACACATGGACTCACCTACTCAGACTCACTCCCCTCTGAGCTCCAGCACTGTGATAGCAGCTTGAAAGGTACCAGTGCTATACAGGAGAAACTGAAGTGTCTGGCATCAGGCGAGCAGAGGCCATTGTTCCTTTTCTAAACCTTCCCTTCCCAGAGACAGCAAGCTGGTGCTATATTTGAGACACCATCAACCTGACTAAGACTGTTTGAACCTACCCCAAGCTGCTTTTCCATATGAAGGGCTGGTCTTGGCTCATGTTTCATAACTTCCTAAATCCTCTCAAACAAGAAACAGCTGGGCTCAGTGAGCCCCAGGCCTAGCTGTATCAGCAGCCAGCCTAAATTCACAGCTTGGTTTTTCCTGGGAGTCTCCAAGCCCAGCACAAGTAGCAGCCATCTCAGATTGCTTTATGGCTCAAGAAAGACAGCCTGGGCAAAACACAGGTGGGGGCTGACCTTGGCCTGCACCACCCAGGAAACTCCAGGGCCAGTGTACCCAGTAAACAGCTACAGGCCACGTCAGAGCACCACCACCCTGTCCCCACATACCTGATCCTTCACAGAGGGCAGAGGTTGGTGACAAGTGGTCATAGCCAGTCCTTACAGCTGACTGGCCTGGGTAAATCCCTCCCATTGATCTGCCAATTGATCTGTACTTGATATGAGTACAAGAGGAGAGTGTACTCAGCCCACACAAAGGGTGTACCTTGAGTACTCAGCTTGGGTGATAGGGGAGGCTGGGCCACTGGACTGTACAAGGACACCTACTACATTAGGCCACACTACCAAAACATGGAGTCAAAGAAGCTCTCCCTAATACATAGAAACAAACACAGGGAGGCTGCCAAAACAAGGAGATAAAGAAACATGGCCCAAATGAAAGAACAAATCAAAACTCCGGAATAAGAGCTAAATGAAATGGAGATAAGCAATCTATCAGATGCAGAGTTCAAAACATTGATTATAAGGATGCTCAAGGAGCTTAGTGAGGACCTCAGCAGCATAAAAAAGACCTAGTCAGAAATGAAAGATGAAGATGCCTTAATTGAAATAAAGAACAATTTATAGGGAAACAACTGTCAAGTGGATGAAGCTGAGAATCAAATCAATGATCTGGAACATAAGGAAGCAAAAAACAACCAAACAAAGCAACAAGCAGTAAAAAGCATTAAAAACATGAGTATAGTATAAGCAGCCTTTGGGAAAACTTCAAGTAGTCCAACATTCAGGTGCCAGAAGAAAAAGAGAAAGAGCAAGAAATTGGAAATCTGTTTGAAAAAGTAATGAAAGAACACTTCCCTGATGTGGTGAAGGAAATAAACATGCAACTCCAGGAAGCACAGAGAGTCCCAAACAAGATGGTTGCAAAGAGGCCCACTCTAAGACACATCATAATTAAATGCCAAAGGTTATGATTTCTCAAAAGAAACTTTGCAAGCTAGAAGGGATTGGCAAGACATATTCAAAGTCACAAAAAGCGGGGACCTACAGCCAAGACTGGTCTACCCAGCAAAGACATCATTTAGAATCAAAGGGCAGATAAAGAGCTTCCCAGACAGGGAAAAACTGAAGGAGTTCATCATCACCAAACCATTATTATATGAAATGTTAAAGGGAAATGTTAAAGGGACTTCTTTTAAGAAAAAGAAGATTAAAACTATGAACAATAAAATGGCAATAAATACAAATCTGTCAACCACTGAATCTAAAAAGCAAACTAAGCAAACAAGAACAGAGACAGAATGATGGATACAGAGAGCGTTTTATTGGTTGTCAGATGGGAAGGGGTTGTGGGGAAATAGATGGGGAGGTGATGGGATTAAGAATTACAAATAGGTAGATACAGAATAGCCATGGGTATGTAAAGTACAGTATAGGGAATGGAGTAGCCAAAGAACTTATACACATGACCCATGGATATGAACGATGGTGGGGGGATTGCCTGAGGGAGTCAAGGGTCCTGGGTGGAAGGGGGGCAAAAGGAGAAAAATCAGGAAAACTGTAATAGCATAATCAATGAAATGTAATTCAAAACAGAAAAATTAGCCATGGTGGGAGAAATTGGCAAATACTACAGTCAAAGCCTTTTTTTCTTGGCTATCTAAACACACCACAGGCTTAGGTTTTAACTACTCTAGCAGTTTGGAGAGGGCAAAAGCATGATCACTGTCAGGTGCTGTTCTCAAATTGACCTGCTATGTTTTTCATTAAATATCTGCTGGCTATTTTGTTGCTTTCCTGCCCTACGGTTATCACATGCTAAGCTATTACTTTCTCCTTTTATTGTCACACAGATGTGCCGGGCGCGTCCTGCGCGCCTATAGTCCCAGCTACTCGGGAGGCTGAGGCAGGAGGATCGCTTGAGCCCAGGAGTTCTGGGCTGTAGTGCGCTATGCCGATCGGGTGTCCGCACTAAGTTCGGCATCAATGTGGTGACCTCCCAGGAGCGGGGGGGGCACCAGGTTGCCTAAGGAGGGGTGAACCGGCCCAGGTCGGAAACAGAGCAGATCAAAACTCCCGTGCTGATCAATGTTGTCACACAGATGCCAACAGGTCTTGTGGGTGTTGGTGGTTTGTCTCCACCCCCATGTATTTTAAGGTCTGTCAGAATAGATTGTCATCATGTTTTATTGCTAATGTTATTGATGGTAATTTTTGGTTTTTCTATCCAGTTGCTCTGTCTGTTTTTAAGTGGAGATTAAGAGAGACTAATAAACTGTATTACTACCACCACCATTTCTCTCTATCACCTAGATTTCAGTCCTGTTAATTGCCGGGGTCCAGCCTTGGTGGGTCTCCGGGTCCCCGAAGGATGGACGGTAGGGGTGAAGGGGAAATGAATCCGGACACCGTCAGTGGAGTCCGGAGGACAGGGGAATGAATCCAAACACCCTCTCTCTGGAGTGCCGGAGGACAGCCGGGCCTCTTTGCTCCAACTGACACTCCGTGAAAATTTCTTTTTATTTTTATAGGGTTTTTTTTACAATCAACAACAGATGGATGTTATAAATCGTCAAGGGCTGACACATGAGCAAAAGACACAGAGCATTTCAATTTTTACAAATGATTGTTCTTATCAATCAAATGACTAAGAATAATATTAGTACGAACTATTTTAGGCACTAATAATTGGCTAGACATATATATTTTTTCTTAGGTCCTAGATAACTCTAAGTTAGTAATTAAAAATATATGTAAACGGCCCTGGCTGGTGTAGCTCAGTGGATTGAGTGCGGGCTGGGAACCAAAGGGTCCCGGTTCGATTCCCAGTCAGGGCACATGCCTAAGTTGCAGGCCAGGTCCCCATGAGGGCCATGTGAGAGGCAACCATACATTGCTGTTTCTCTCCCTCTCTGTCTCCCTCCCTTCCCCTCTCTCTAAAAATAAATAAAAATAAAATCTTAAAAAATATATATGTAAAGGTAGGTCTTGTGCTTAGGAAATTTAAGAGAGAGAGATGTCATGTAAGCCAAAGTATTTCTAACCCAATTAGCTGCTTTTGAAGTGTATTTCTAGGCTCAGATGGTCTTATATACAACTTTCTGAAGTATAAATCCTAACTAACATTCATGGTTTTTCACTAAATTTCCTATTAAAATATTTTCTCTTCCTAATATCTCTGGTTCAATAAACATTCTTGCTCAGTGATAAATTTTGAATTTCAGAGAGAATTGTTTATTTTAAGCAATGGCTTCTTCCAGTAATTAGCAAACTGTTTTTCTTTCAGCGTTCAGGTGGCTGACTTGCTTAATGGCTAATTCTTCTCCTTAACACTTTCATCTGTGAGGAACAGCCATGATAATCAGGAGCCTTAGTTGTAAATGCAGGTCAGTGAGAATTGCTAATTCTGAACAGCGCAGCCAAAGTATGCAAGCCATAGGCTAGACTTGCGAAAAACTGCCCAAAAGTCGCCTTCCACTGTGTAGAGGCGTCCTACCCATTCTGACTGTGCCAAGAAATGGGTGTGGGCTGATTCTTCACAAATCAGCATTCATGGACTGGGTGTAGGCTGGCCCGCAACAGTTAATTTTATCATATTTGATACATCTATTTTTAAATTATTTAAAAGTAAATAATTAGCCCTGGCTGGTGTGGTTCAGTGGATTGAGTGCCAGCCTGTGAACCAAAGGGTCACAGGTTTAATTCCCAGTCAGGGCACATGCCTGGGTTGCGGGCCAGGTCCCCAATGGGGGACCTGAGAGAGGTAACCACACATTGATGTTCCTCTCCCTCTCTTTCTCTCTTCTCTAAAATTACTGAATAAAATCTTAAAACAAATAAAAAATAAATAAAAGTAAATAACTATAGATACCCTTTCAATTTCCTCTGAAATAGTTTAGTATGCTTCTCTTTAAATTTTTAAAATTGATTTGAGAGAGAGAGAGAAACATTGATCTGTTGCTTCACTCACTTACACATTCATTGGTTGATTCTTGTATGTGCCCTGACCTGGGAAGGAATCCACAATCTTGGTGTATCAGGATGGCACTCTAACCAAATGAGATACCTGGCCAGGACTGGTATGTTTCTCTTTAATAAAAGAACAATTTTTCTCAACAAAAAGTACATACTATTACCAAAACTGAAAAAATTAACAATACCCCAATATCATCATCTCACAGTCAACCCCTATGTAGGTTCCTTTTCATTGTCCTCACAATAGTTTTTAAAAGTGGGATATTTTTCATACCAGTGTTCACATGTTGTATAGGGTTTAAAGGATCTCTTAATCAAGGATGACCTCCATCACAAATATGGTTTTTCTTTATTCTTAGATTATTATATTTTCCCATGGAATTAAAAGACAGCGCATTGTGTTTTACTGTGGCAGTGATTTCCACACACGTGTAAACACGCAGTCCTGAGAATTTACACGTTTTGAGCACAGCTCTGTGTGATTCCTGTGTGAGCAAGTGTGGATCATGTCTGTGGGATGGGAATTCTCTAATAGGAATTTGGCAAAGATGTATCTTAAAAAATTCTGGCTTGCTGTGCCCTGCATATTACTTTAATCTGGTCCTGTCTGCCACCGGACGTGAATCTACATCCTGATGCCCTGCTAATGAGTAATCTTACCCCTGTTCTGCTTAA
>PVJI01011995.1:0-53651 GCA_004026765.1 Micronycteris hirsuta | reverse complement strand
AATAAGAAGAGAATAAACTCTGTGTTGTATGTGCTCACAACTGTGAACCTACTTTTGCCCCACCCTGCATTGATGAAAGCAATCGAATTCTGAGCAATACATCTGGGGAAGGTTTTTGTTTATTTTTTTTTCAACAGTGGAGTAAATGTTTTAGAAATGAATAAAATGAGTTCATCATGAAACGGAGTCATTCCAGGCCATCACCAAGGCGTCACACTGCGTCTCCTCTCGTGTGTTAGCAAATCCAGGGAGCTGAGCCTTCCTCTTCTTCACAGCCCAGGCCAGTCACAGCTGTGAGCTCTGAGTTCTCCCCTTCTAACCAAGCCCAGGCTTCCCAAATCAGAAGCTGGCTTGAAAACTGCCTTGTAAGTGACTAATACGCCACACGCATACCATGGGTTCTTTTGCATTATGGTCATCAAGCAGGCTTTGAAAGCAATGACCCCTTGCAGCCCTTCATTCTGATGTGGGCTGTGCCAGTGTAGACATAAACCAATGATGGGGATGTCCCTCTGTGGCAGCCCGCCCTGTGCCTGAGGACAAGGAGGGACAATACAGGAACATGCTGAACAAGTGAATGAATGAATAAGTGAATGAGAAAGAGAGGAGGAGGGAGAGAGAAAGAGAAGGATGAAAGAGAGAAAAATAGAAAGAGAAAGAAGCAACAGACTTGGAGGGACTATGATAAATTAGCAGAGCCAGCCACATCTCCCAGACTTATTATACACAAAAGCAATTCTGGCCCACTGGGAAAATCACCAGAACACAGTGCAAATCAAAAAATCAGCCCAGTCAGAGAAGACCACCTTGTTCTTTCCCATGTTTTTATGTTCTAGGGCAAGCACAGACATTGTGCTGAGCACTCTTGCTCCACAATTCCCCAAACAATACTTCATTAAGAACAGGATACTGGTTAGCAGGGAATATGAATGGTCCATGTTAGGGAAAATGTTTTGGCAGGGGATGAAACCATCTTTTCAAAAAATAAGAAAAATATAATGGAAAAACAAGAGTGGGTCCAGATAAATAGTACAAAGAAGTATGCTAAGTTGAAAACAGTTCCTCCTCCAGTGGAACAAGGGGAACAGTGGTTAATAGATGACTCTTTCATGGGAGAAAAGGGCACCAACGAAGGGAAAGTGACCTTTAGGTTTCATCACTAAACTAGACCATCCCTAATCAAGAATGTAGAGGCAAAAACAACAACAAAAAAAAAACTTTCTTCAAAATAGCGGGGTATTATCTGCATGCTTTTACATTTACAATTTATAATATTTCTGAACAGAAATCAGAAGGGACCTTAGGAATTATCTTACCCAACCGCTCATTTTGCCAAGGAGCTCAGAAAGCTCCACGTCTTCCCTGAGGCCTCGCTGCAGTTCAGACCCGCCACTCGGGACTCCAGGGCCGAGCCTCATGTTTTCCACATGGTACCCCTTCCTTCCTTCCTTCACGGCACCCCCCACCCCTGAAATCTGTCTCAGTTTCCTAGTCTCTGCAGCTTTGGTTAGGAAACCAGTTTTTTATAATTGTTCTTAAGAAAGTGAGGGTATTTGAATATAGATTGGATATTCTATAATATGGAAGTGTTAGTGACACTCTTAGGTGTGAGATAGGGGGAGGGCATAGAAGGGAGCCACCAAGCCAGAGTAAGAGATTTCGTCTAGGAAGCAGAAAGTAACATGAAAAAGGGAGGCTGGACCTCGATGGGATGGGGAAAAAGGAGTGGTCTGAATGGTGGGCCCAGGGCTGCTGGTGTGTACTGAAGTCCTGTGTGCAGGAAAGCACCTATTAGCTATTAATTCTGCCGGACGATTTATAGCAAAGTATGCAATACTTGTTTCATGCCTGAGTCAACCTACATTTTTAACTGTTCTTGATAGTATGACCTAATTTTTTTAATGGAAGATCAAAGAACTTGGTTTAATTTTTGTTTTATGTTTTGAAATGAAATCCCAATTAAAGCACTCCCATCTCCCGTATATTGACTCTGAAATGTTGAGCCTCACCCTCAGCGGGCCCATTCAGTGGGCTTTTCCCTGAGTCAATCCTCGTCAGATCGTGGAGCCTCTTATGAGTCCTAAGTAGTTCATGCCAGCTCCATCCAGAAGTAGATCCCAATAACAGACTTCTAGGCTTCTACAAGTACACATGGGCACCTGCCAGCCAACGTCCAGCAACTTCAGAGTCTACATGAAACCAGTCTGGATTTGGGTTGTTCACATAAAGGCAGTGACTCAGTGGCAAGGGACTAAAGTGTCAAACCTCTCACCGTGTCCTGTTGCCCAGCAAATGTAAACCCAGGCACTGAAGCCAACCGAGGAAGAGATTTACGGAGCTAGGAAATGCCGTCATCTCAGCAATGGAGCCTGACAAAGATCCCTTGTTCCCTTCAGAGCTCATGCTGTATATTATCGTTAGGAGGCAGGTACTGAATCAGCTTCCTTAGGATGTGAGTGTTTCCATGGTGACAAGAGTGTGTGCCTTTAAACTCCAGGACAAATGAATGGAGCATTCAATAAACCAGGCAATTTCTGGGTATTTTCAAAGCCTAGGAAAAGACAGATAATGGCTAGAAGTCTTGCCAAACATTGATTTGTCTCATTTCTAAGCCAGAGGAGGCTGATGATGGAGAAATGTAGGAGAACTGCATCCCAAACCAATACTGACCCCAGATCAAGTGTAAAATATGCCTGATTCTCAGAGGGGCTTATCTTGTCAAATGAAATTATGTTGCCTTTGCCCAGAATGGCACTGACACTGTGACTGTCATGCATTCGGGCAGAACATAGCAATAAGAAAACCTGTTTTTTTAAAAAGATTTTTTTTCTATCAGTCCAATCGAAGTGGTGCTTTCTAAATACCAAGGATGGTGAACCTCATGTTCTCAAATGGTGATGGTGCGCTCATGAATCCAATCGAGTGAACAATTTTTAAAGTCTATAATCCTTTCTTTTCTGAACTACCTCTAGACAATTTTCTATGGAGACTTTGTGTCTTGCCACAATATGCATTCATTTGTTAGAGTTTATCTAGAATTGCCTTAAAGAAAGATCAGCCCTACTTTTACAGACTCTCTTGACCAAACTTGACATGAAGTTGTATGGCCGTGAATGAGAAAGACTTGTCAGGCATTGCAGTTTACACAAAACTCTGTCAAACCCATTCTTCAACTCATCTGATCTATTTCAACTAGAAGATATAGATCGGTGCTTCTTCAACAACAGAAAACCCTCACCAGATAAAATTGCCTCAAGGTGCCCTTCCGCCACATTCACGGTTCTTAATTCTGGCCACACTTCAGAATCACCTGAAGAGCTTAAGATAGAAGCCCCACTCTCAGGATTTGACCCAGTCTGTCCAAGGCGGGGTCCAGGCAGGGTAGTTTATAAAGCTCCTCTGATGATTCTACAGCGCAGCCCAAGTTAAAAGCCATTGGTACCCACAGGCTGTCGGGACGGTTAGACCTAATGAGCCCACTTTTTAAAGCACTTATTATTATACAGGTTATACATGAACACATTTATCCTTATTTTAAAAGTTAAAGTACTGCAGTTAAAGCCTGCCTCAGCCACCTCTCCTGCCCCTCACAACCCCAGTCCTCTCTTAGTGACAGGTGCTCTACCAGAAATGTTTCCATGTATTTACATATGAAAATACATGCAATTTCATTTTTCAAGAGAATGTTTAACACGTCATACCACCAGGTTATTCTGCTGCTCTGTTTTCACTTAGTAATATGCCTTGAGCTCTTCCGATGAAGTACTTCTCTGCCTCATTAGTTTGAACTGCTGCATAGTATGAGCATATCATGATTACTTTTAAAAGCCATTCCTCTGAATCTATTGCATGCAATGTGGTAGCCACTAGCTATTCGCAGCTACTGAATAGTTCAGTGAGGCCAGTATGAACAGAGAAATGATATAAGCATAAAATTCACATTGGATTTTGATTACTTACTACTAGAAAAAAAGAATATAAAGTGTCTCAATAATTCTTTACATTGATTACACGTTGAAATGATATGTTGGGTATACTGGATTAAATAAAATGCAACATTAAAATCAATTTCATCTATTTCTTTTTACTTTTATAATGCCACAATTAGAATATATATATTATATTTCTATTGAATGGCTCTGTTCTAAATGATGGGCACTTAAGACATGTGCATTTCATTCGACATTACCGAACAGCACCCTAGTGGACATTCTTATACATCAGTGGTTCTCAACAGGGGGAAGTTTCGCACACTGCCCGGGGGACATTTGACAATATCTGGACACATTTTTGGATGTGACAACTTGGGAGTACTACTGGCATCTAGTAGGCCAGGGATGCTGCTAAACATCCTACAATGCACAGCACAGCGCCCACACCGAGAAACAGTCTGGCCACAGATATCAAAGTGCTGAGTTTGAGACACCCCGTTACGCATGAATGGTTGTCCACATGTGGGACAGTGTTTCTCAGTGGGAGCTCTGAAGTCCTGGAGTTGCCTGTGCTGCTGACGGTTTTATAGATACCACCAAACTTCCCTCCAGAGGGGATAGGCCAGTTTCCTCTCTCATTAGCAGTACAGGAGAATATTCAAATGAATCATTGAAGAACAAACAAATACATCCAGCCTGGAAAAGTTCAAAAGGGCTCGAAATATAAGAACTAGTCTGAGTTCTTACAGTAAACAACGGGAGTGACAAGTAACTCCTGTCCCAGAGTTTAAATAATATTTGGAGGGTTAATCCCTCCTCTCCTTTTGAGAACTGTCTCCTTTGATCTCAGAACATAATCCATTTGGGATTCTGACATAGTTAATTTTTAACTAACTAGACTAATCAACTAATATCTCTCTTTGCTTTTCAACTGTGGCCAAAATTTGAATCTTAGGAGAGTGAGCGGCAAGTCTCAAACACTGTGGCAATTAAAAAAATAAAAAACTGCTTGTGTTTATCCTACACCCAGAGCCCTAAAGCACTCTTGTGTTTTCCAGCAAAGGCTGCCCTTGGGATGACCTTCATGTGCAGTAACTAATAATACTAGTCGTGTTCCAGGGGCAGCTGTTGGTTCTAAAACACAGTATATATTTATTATGGACAATCCTGTCCCATGAAAGAGCAAGTAGAAATATACTACAGATCTAAATCTGTTATGCAAATCTGGAGGTAAAATTTATATGAAATGCATTGCTCCCATATTTGCATCTTTACCTAGTCTTTTTTTTAGGAAGCAAGATTATTTACCTTCTCCAATCTTCAATTGTCATATTTACAAAAACGCAAATTGCAGCAAACATGGTTCACGTTCCCAGTTTTTTACACGCCAAGTCAAACGGGAGGTGCTCTACAGCCATAAAGCTTTTCAGGAAAGTTATGACTCTTCTTTTTTTTGTGAACTCCTAATAAAGAACTAATTTTAACACTCTTCCTGCAGTGATTTTGAATCATGAATTCAATCTCATCATGAGAGCATGCAAAACAAGGTGAATGGTATAAACACTTACAATTCACTGTGCCTAGTCACCATTTCCCTCCACATGTTTTAAAAATATGTTTCGTGGGGCAGTTTCCCAAGTAAAGGTTCCAAATTACAGCCAACAAGAGCTGCGAGGACCTTCGCTGTGTCTTGCTGTAAACTAATATTTATTAACTTTCATATATTGACCCTAAAAGATTCTAGATAAATGAAAGAAAGAAGGAGGGGAGGGGAGAAGAAGATGAGGAAGAAAAAGAAGAGGCTAAAGTGTAAACTTCCTGATGAAAGAGAATTGTCTTTCCTGCTTATCCCTCTACCCACAGCTCCTAGTATTGATACATGTCCTGGAACATCAGCATAATTCAAATACTTGTGTAAAGAGTGTAAGATGGAGAAAAATAGTAACCCAGGTATAAAGGCACACAGATGAGACCTGTATTTTTGATTCAGAGGTGCGAATGAGGGCGTGGCAAAGCTGTGCATACTGGGTAGGCCGGGGGGAAGTACACAGAGCCGCTCCTTCCTGGGGTGTGGGAGAGGGGGACGGAATGGCAAAGTCTCTCAGAATCTGTCTTGTCCTGGGCCCACGCAGCCTTTGCAGCAGGCTGCAGAGCAAACATGCTGCCTTGACCTAACCTGCTTTGGCTGGCCTAGCAGAAGTAGCAAAATGCAACTGAAGCATCCAAGTTACCCTTCAGAAAACCTTAATGGGCCCTGACCAGTGTGGCTCAATTGGCTAGGCAACATCCCACAAAGTAAAAGGTTGCTGGTTTGGTTCCCGGTATGAGAGGCAACCCATCTACTTGATAGTTTCAGGTGCAACTCCAAATCAATGAGTCTGCCAATGCTCTGGCAGGAAAAAACAACAAATAAAACAACTTATATTGGGTAGGCCAAAATGTTCATTAGTGCTTAGCTGTCTTTAACTTCATCTGAAACAATTTTTAAATTGTATTGTGACAGCTGTCATATCAGCATGCATTTTTAAAAACTTATCAAAATTGGTGAATTTTGTAACATTCAAAATATGTAACATTCAGAAAATATGTAACATTTTCAGCATATTATGCTTTACTATTTCAGAAAGGTAAAAATGCAACTGAAACACACAAAAAACGACTTGTGCAGTGTAACAAGAAAGTGCTGCAACTCATCGAATGTGTCTAAAGTTGTTTGTGAAGTTTCTTGGTACCACTGACATTTTGGCTAAATAATTCTTTGCTGTGGGGCTATCATATGCACTGGAAGATATTTAGCAGCACCCCTGGCCTCTACCCACTGGAAGCCAATAGCAGGAGATAGCTGACTACTAAAAGTTTCCAAATCAATAAAGTTACTGGTGAAAATAAAAAATATGTCTTTTATTTTACAGAAAATGGACTTTTTGGCCAGCCCAATATTTAGACAAGATGTCATGAGAAACCCAAGCCCCGCACCCATACCCTATCATTCTTTAAAAGGGCTCTGCTGTCCCAGGTGCATTTAAACTCAATACTCAGACTAATGGATTTCTTTCCCCTCTTTTTTAACAAACAGAGTAGAAAAATAACGTTCCTTCCCGGCAGAAGGTGGCTTGACCTCACTCTTGCTGTTAATACATGAAACGTGCTCCAGGTGTGCCCTTCCTTGATCCTGGCCCAGAAGTGGTAACTAATGTGAGAGGCCAAGAGGATCATGGTCCTGTTAGCAGAGCAGCACAGATGTCATTGGCACTTGGGCTTCTAACAGCTCAGAAAGGGAAACACATGTGAGCAGATATAGCCTGGCAGGAAGGTGCTGGTGCTGTAGCACCTCCTCTCCAGGAATGGAGGGGTCAGAACTGTCCTGCCCAACAGGTTTCCTGAGCACCTGCTACACGTCAGGTCCTATAAAATGGCTGTGAACAAGATGGACATGGTCCCTGTTTTCCACGAGAGGGAGAGATACCTCAACAGGACACCACCTCAGAGTATAGAAGCTGGCGGTCGGTCCAGGGAGGGTTTCAGGCAGGAGGAATAAAGGGCCAAGGCTGCCTTTGGACCTTGGTTTCCCCACCTGGGTTCACTGGATTTGAAGGTCTCTGTCTGGCTCCAAAAGAAGCAAGACTGAAAGAGGAGACAACTTCTGGTGGGAAATGCATGGTTTTCTTTATATATCACACAGAAAAATATCCATTAATCTGAGGTCTGAGACTTTTATACTGATCAGCTTTTGTTTTGTTGCTATGGTTTGTTTGGGGGAAGTTGTTTCTCCTTCTTTAAGGTAAACAAATAAATATATATACCCTTAACTCTAAAACAGTTTCCTCCCAATTTTTTAACAGCTTTGTTGAGATATAATTCACGCATTGCCAAGTTCACCCATTTAATGTGTACGATTTAATGGTTTTTAGTGCATTTGCTGAGTTGTGTGTGCAGTCATCGCCGTAGTCCCATTTTAGAACACTTTTGTCATTCTCGAGAGGAACCTGGGACCCATTAGCAGCTGTTTCCCGTCCGCGCCACCCCAGCCCAGGCAGCCCTTAATCTGTTTTCTGTTTCTAGAGATTTGCCTATTCTGGACATTTCCGTGTGAGATCATTTAATGCGTGGTCTTTAGTGACTGGCTTCTCTCCCTTAGTACAAGGCCCCTTGAAGTTCATCCAGGCTGTGGCATGTGTCAGCACTTCCTTCCTTTTCGTTGCCAGATAACAATCTATTGTGTGGGTGCATTACCTTTTGTTTATCATTCGTTAGTTGGTAGAAATTTGCATTGTTTCCACTTTTTGGCTATTATGACTAATATTGCTATCAACATTCATGGACAAGTTTTCTGTGGACATATGTTTCAATTCTCTTGAATAGATACCTAGAAGTAGACTGGCTGAGTCATATGACAGCTCTATGTTTAATCTTCTGTGGAACTGACAAAGTGTTTTGTAAAGTGACTGCAACATTTTATATTTCCACTAGCAGTACATGAGCCCTCGAATATTAATATTTCTGCAGTAAGGACTCCATGTATAATCCATGTGCATATTTAATACAGTCATCTCCCCTTACATTCTTTAATAGCTGTCTGTTATTAAATGAATGTGCACTTTAAATTAGTGGCATCTAGAATAGAGTTATTTACTGAGCCCCGACTAAGTCCTAAGCATAGCTTACTTCATGCTGATTGACTTTGTGATAGAGGTATTGCCTTAACATACAGATGAGGACAAAAATGGGTCATAATTACATAGCGGCCACTGCTCAGTTTTCTGCCAATGTCCAATTTTCTTCTATATTTTCATGCTGTTTTGCAAAGATGAGCAAAGGGTAATATGTACCTTTTTATGAGTTTACAATCTTAAAAGTACGCTGGGGAGGACAGAGATGAATTCTGACAGAGGGACTCTTGGAAACTACCTTGGGATAAGTGAGATTTAAGGTGGGCCTTGTTTGGCAGGTATGGGTAGAAGAACATCTTGTGTCAATGCTCTAAGACGGTGCCTTCCAATGTGGGCACCGCTGAGCCACACGCGGCTACTGAGCACTTGACATGTGGCCGGTTCAAATGGGAAGTGTTATAAATACATGCTGGATTTCAAAGACTTAGTACAAAAAAAGAGAATGTAAAATAGCTCATTAATAATGTTTATATTGAGTATGTGTAGAAATGATAATATTTTAGATACAGTGGGTTAAATAAAATGTATTAAAATTAAAGATCAAGAACAACCTCCTCAGCCTAACTCTCCAAACTCATAAAAATGATGGATCCAATGTGACACCTGGGTGACTGCCCTGCACATAAATGGATGAGAAATCGAATCATATGCATAAAAGTGACACTATAAAAATCCGTGCCAGTAGAGGAAAGGACAGAAGCTTGGAAAAGAGAAGTTGGTGAAAGAATAAAGAGCCAAGGCAGGACCTTGAAAAGGAAGAGTGCAGGGCAATTGCGGGGTGGGGCTGCCTGGTGAGTTAAGTAACATCCCTGTCAAGGAGGAGGGGGGACCAGCAGTGCCAAATGCCAAGCAGAAATGGAATAGAAACAGATGAGATAGTGCCTTTAATTTGATGATCAGGTTGTAACCCCAGACCTTAGGCTTCCAAGAGCGGTATCAGCACAGTGGCTGGAACAGAAGAAGCAAGGACTGGCAAACATGGTCTTCCCTGATTATTTCAGAAGTAAATTGGAGAGATGGGCTGTCAGCAGTTGAAGAGAGAAGCAGGTCAAAGGAATTCCTTTTTATCAACAAGAGCTATTCAGAAGAAGTCAAGAGTGATTCTAGAGATCAAGGTAAGGAGAAGGACCATTGAAGGAGCAGGCTTAGAGGATAATGACCATAGATGGAGCCTTTGAAGAGGTAAGTGGTGCTGACGTCCACCAGAGGTTCAGAGTGACACTCACTTAGGGCACAGAGCTATGTTTGAGTCGGGGGGGGGGGGCACAGGTGCCTGAAGGTACGTAAGAAGGTTTGGTTCTGTTCATGAGCAGTGTTGAGTGGCAGGGAGGGCCTGGCTGCCATTGGATGCCCATAAACATCATCTCAGAAGTGGTCCCAACACCCAGGTGGCCCAGAATTACCCAGTTCTAGGTGCAAAAAAGCTCCCATAAGAAGTTGAAGAAGTGAAGCCCTGCCAAGAATCTACAATGCATTTGGGGGAAAGTGAAACAAAACTAGAGACACAGACTGGGAAACTAGGCAGACGCTGCCCCAGAAAATAAAGCTCAGGGCAAAGGCTAGTCTGCCCCACTTTCGTGTCACAAATAGTTAATAGTCAAAAGAGGGGGGGAAAAACCAATTTGACTACTTACATTTGTACTAAACCATGTAGCGATTTAAGTAAGTGGTAAGTGTTAGGTCCATTTATGAATGGGAAAAAGACATAGAAATATTTAAAGTAATATAAAAACTATTTCCCTTCAGCCCTTTTGCTTTTCAGTTTCATTATTCACTCATTTAATCCTTCTGGTGTTTCTATAATATGTCAGGTTCTGGAGGATAAGCATATGGAGAATATGAAAGAGGAAGAAAATATAGAACGCACATTTTATTTAACCTAAAACTAAACCTTAATCCTGAGAATTCAAAGTAGGTGAGTTGGAGACCTCTGTTTATAGACAAGCCAAGAAAACAGTCATTAGTGCTCTCCTTTGGAGCCTGGAGGAAGGTTGCCAACGGACTGAGGGAAGTCAGGGGTACTTGACTTCAGTGCTAGGTGTCACATCATGGGAGAATCTGTTGTCACTTTGAGCATGTTTAAACTGTGCAAACATTGGCATTCCAGCAACCCCGAGGAAGAACTGAAGCAGAGTGGGGGCTGAGACCAAAGACTTAGTGGGGAAGCCCAAGCAGTGCACACTGGAAAGCCCAGGAAGACTATCTAGGTTAAGCAGAAAAGTCAGGTCATTTGGGAAACTACAGTTGGTCTTTACTGGCAGTGGGTGATATTTGGCCAGCAAGTGATACGGATTTGGGAAAGAGGCGATAATCATGACAATATAATATTTCACAAGAAAAAACATCAGGGGTAAGAAACAGATCAAAACTAGAGGGAGGGAAGATTATAAAATGTGTCTGTGAAGAAATCTAGACAAGGAAATAATATCCAAAAAAATACAGACAAATCATGCATCTCTTCCCCTATCCTGGCTTAGTCTTCTCTTTCTACCAGTCTTCCTTTTATAAAGTGAAAACATCTTTATATCTTAGTTCTACAGAATACATAATGAGACACTAATTCCAAATTCACCCCAAAAAAGATCTTAGAAGAGGCAGCTTTGTTTCAATGTGCAATAAACTAATCTGTGACCTGTGATTCACAGTTTTTGGAAACATTTATATCAGAATCACAATCTGTAATTAAAAAACTAAAAGTAGCTAGCTACAAATGAAAAATCAAATGAGTTTGAATTGGCCAAGGTAATGGAGTCTATCAAAGGAATCAAACATTTTAAAGCAACAATTAGCCTAAAAGGCATCCCATGCCTTGAAAAGATTGCAAAAACCTGCTCTCTGTGTGTCTCCTGGGGACTTCGCACATTTTGAAATGAGGTTAGGCCAGATCCAATTAGAAAGGTGAACACAGGGATGTTTCTAAATGCTTTGAGGTCATAATTTAATCAGCTGTAATAATAATTTGCTAGATATGCACTGGTGGCTTCATGGAGGTAATATTACAGGTAGATAAGCACAGGTCTGTAGAACTAAACAATTAGGAATTGTAGGTATAAGCCATGAATAATAAGCCCATAACACAGTTAGTGTGAAATAAATACTTAGTGATATTATTCCAGCTAAAATTATATTATAGCTTACTTTAATATCCTGCTCAAAAATTACTTTTTTCAGATGTTGAACATTTCCAGAGAATAACCGAAGTTGAATTTTTCTGCACAAAGGATGTTGGGGTTGCAGGAGAGGGGAGCATTAATAGTGAAGATCTAGGTTTTAGCTTCCACTGGGATATAATTGACCTACGCTCAAGAGATTGAAAATAGATAGACTTGGTTCATTTCTCAGGGTATGTGCAAGCTCTTCAATAGTGAAGAAGGAGTGAGGGAAGGCAAGGCATGAGCGGTAGAATGAGGAAGATCTTTCAGCAAAATCTCTAGGAGGCTAGGCTGCCTGACATGTGGTCAAGAACCATCACAGTTCAAAGACAGTCAGTGGCCAAAAACAGCTAGACTTCTTGTACCATGTAGGAACCACCATTTGTATCTCTGTTTTTGTTTTAACATGTCTGCTTCTCCATGGTTGTCAGACCCAAGGCTGGGGTAACTTTCTGGGCTGGCGTGCTGCTAGCTCCGCCTCAGTGAAGGAGGGAATCAGGGGGAAGCACAGCACACACTCAGCTTAGCCAGGACAGAACCTGCAGTACACACAGGGGAGCAAGCTACCACTGAGTATATAGGACGGCAGATGTAAAAACCAGTCTCAGCAACAGAAAGACTGAGCTTGCCCTTAAAAGTGTTTCAGGTATGAAAAAACAGATACGCTAAGGTGGACAGAAATAATGACTTCCAGTGCCTTACTTATGAATTAAAGAAGTTGTCTGATAATTTCATGTGAAATTACCTTCTCTAGAGGATAGTTTGAAATCTCCAGTATTAGCTGGAAACAAAAGTCATGTTTGTGGACAAGTTGGAAGAAGGTTATTTCCCGCAAGTTAGTACAAATCTGAAAATGTAGTTATATACATGCATTAGTAGTACAGCTAAGAATGATTAATGGAAGAAAAATTTTATATAATCTGGAGTCCATATATTATATATACTGTTTCTCCTCCTAGTTTGAATAGGTAGGAGCATAAGGATGAATATACGTACATTTTCTCCTCTCACTTTAAAATGGGTGGAAACATAAGGATTGAAATCAGATGATACTCTCAAGAATATTCACTAATATTTGAGAGTCTTAGCAGTAGCCTCACATTGGAAAAGCTCTGATACATACTCTCAGTAGCTCATTTATTTACACTCAATCTCATGCAGGCAGGCAGCCCTCCTCCATGATGAAGCTATGCTATCCTCAGCATGTGGTCCATCCAACCTTGAGGCAGACAGCAAAGGAAGAGAAAAGGAGGCGACACCTGAGCTCTTACCTGCATTGTCCCAGGAGGGACTCTCTGCTGAGAGTCACATGGCTCCAATACAACTGTAAGGGGGAAGTAAAAACACAAAGTGGCATGCAAAACATTTGGTGAGCACTAACTGATGCCTGCCACACACTCCCAACTTATTAAAGAAGAGTTGTCAGCCAGAGGTATGCCCTACAGAAGGCAAAGTAAATGAGATTGCTAATGACACTTTTAACTAGAAGATAGTTTGAAATCTCCAATGTTAGCTAAAGACAAAAGGAAGTGTTTGTGGGCAAGTTGGTAGAAGATTATGATTTCACACTTCATGTGAGCAGAAGGTAGCTGCGAGGGTCCCATTTCATTTCAAATCGGGCTAGAATTCAAGTTTCTCAACTTCAAGTCCAATGTCGTAAAACTAGACATTGCTTCTTTCTAGAATGTAGGACTCCTATTCAGATGTCAAAGTCGCCTTAACTTTCCACATGAAAAAAATTAATTCTAGGTCTTACAATACTGCTGATCAATGCTTGTAAATTATAACAACCTGAGATATTTTTAAAACTACTGATATCTATGCTTCTTCTCAGGCCAATTGAGTTACAATGGCTAGGGACAAAGCCAGGCGATGATTTTATTTTTAAGTTACTTGGGTAATGAGAGGCAATTAAGTTTGAGAACCTATATTTTAGAAGAAACTCACCTTAACCAGAAATTACCACTGTCTATTGGTATTAAAGCTGGGAAGCTTTAAGAAGTATTAATGCTTGGGGCACACCCCAGATATTCTGGTTTAACTGGTCAGCGTGGTGGGGGGCTGAACTTCGGGATATTTACAGTTCTTCAGGTAAATGTCACATTTAGTTAATTTTGTAAGAACTGCCATTTTATGGCAACACAGCCATCTCTAATCCGCAACCCCCGAGGCCTCGTTTGACCAAAGGTGGGCGGTACACCTAAAGCTGGGGAGGGGGAGCCGCAGCAGGTGGTGCTCTCCGTGGTGCTGAAATGTCATTGAGGTGAATTTTCTATTGGTGAGGCGGTGAGCATTTATTTTTTAAATGATAAAACATAAACCTTCTACTGTTGCACATTTTAGAATTGAGAGATATACAATTTTTACTAAACACATAACTATTGTTCTGTGGGGTTTTATTTCTATAGTATGGCGTGTTAAGGGACAGAGATTGAGGGGTGTAGTGACTGGGAAGTGGGGATGAGAGAAAGATGTAGAAAGAATGTTTTGTTGTTTGTCCAGAGAGCAAGGCATAGGTTAAAATAATTATGACTGGCGCTCTTTTAGAATCAACATATTTTTATTTTTAGCTGATGATAGTGGCCTGAATATTTTTTAAGTTATCAGAATAAAAAAAATATAAGATAATTACTTCCCATGTAAAGTTTGAAAGCATAAATGTATATAGCCTTTGTTTTTCTGCTTAAAGATGTGAACATGAAATAGTTTGAGAAAGATCCTATTTTCACATATTAACATCTTATACTACTTAATGATAAACCATTGAAGGTTTCTAGTTGATATATTTGTATAGCTTTATAAAAAATGAATCAACATGGTGTTATAACCCCCAAATTTAGATGGCCTAAGGTTAATGTTTCCCACCTTTCTCTCTACATTCCTTACATTATTACCACAATCCAGTTGTCTAGTCAGTAATTTCTTATATTTTCCATTGTCTAAAAACCGACATTCATTCCCTTAAACTTTTATAGAGATGATATATAGCTCCATGACTCCATCTAATAACAACTCAGGAACAAAAGCTTTGGATGAACATTTTAAACCTCTCCCAATTTATGACTGTTCTCAGAAACAAAGGCAATGTTTTCCAGAGTAAATGACATTATTAAAATATGAGCCTCATCTGCTAACCTAAAAATGCCAAACATCTGAACCCTACTCATAATCCAATAGCTCAGAAATGTACTCCTCTTCCTTGCTGAATTCTAGCATTTTCCATACAGTAGTAGAATGGACACACACAGAAATATAATAAATCACACAGAAGTAGCCTTTGGAACAGTCATATTCCTAGCCCTCTGCAAGAAAGTATAAATTAAGGACTTTAGGCTAGACACCAAAGCACTTACACAGGTTAATGCAGATCCACAGCTGTTTGAAGAGTTAATGGTGGGTGGGGGGAGGAATCCTTCATTTTAAGTTAAAAGTCACTCAAGAACTCATTTTAGTTATTGCCAAGCTATGTGAACTTGAGCACCTGAATTTACTGCTAAGGGGTACGGAGAGCATCTGCCCCCACTTGTTTACGTACTCCGTACTCAAAGGAAAAAATTCAGATAAATCCCACTTTCCCCTAAATGGAAGTTCAGAGTTTTGCCAATTTGGTTAGTATAACAATAACATAGAGTATAGTTCTCACACCTTGACCATAGCTTACTCTTCATTTACTCAGACGTTTAATCAGTGGGTCTGGTAGCCACAGCCTTTTAGTGGGTTCAAGTCAATGTACTTTAAAAAACACACAGGTCCACCCATCTTCCAGTGGTGGGGTGCCCCTCCCCACCAAGGTTGTTACCAGTCAGATAAGACTTCTCTTTGCCAAAGAGTTTTCCAGAGGCAGCTAGTTTACCATCAACGCAATTGGAATCATTTTAGCACAACCTCCTTAAATCACTGATGTTCCCCATCTGTAACTTAAACACTCTGAGAACCTGCCTATTTATTTACCTCTTTCAAAGAGGTATCTCTAGAATCTGAAGCCGGAAGACAGAAAAAGATTTTGTGGGGGTACTTTGCAATCGCTGGTCACACTATCAGGACTCTGGGGGGCTGTTTTGATGGTAAACTCATAACTTCCACAGGCTCTGACCGATCCCAGCACCCCATTGTCTGGCTCTTCCACTTAACTCTGCAATAACTTGTTTTTTTCCCATCAAATGATCTTGAAAACTCTTGCTCTCCAAGGAGTCATGTGTTTTTATGGAAGTAAACAAAGAAGTCATAAATACTCCTCTCTCACCATTACAAGTTCATATCACGGCGGTGTCAGGACACTCATCATCAGAAGCCAGAAAAGTAGGCCAAGGATGACAGAGGGGATCAATGAATGGTCCCGGCAACAAGATCCGGTCTTGCCTCACTTTCGTCTGAGGGCCTCTGGGACTATCCTGCATCAGTGGCTCTGCAGTTTCAGTCTCTCACATTAGTTTTAGAAAACTATTATGTCTAGGGCCAGTGACAGTTTTATATCACTTGAAAAACTTGTTTAGAACTTGTTCTGCATTGTGTTTCCTATATGACTCAAGTATTGGAATAGGTACAATGGTGAAAAATACAAACCTATAATATGAAAATAACAAGTTTGGTCACATATTGCTACAACCTTAAGATACAGATTAGCACCAGCTGCCTTAAAGCTCACAAAATTTATACAGTCAGTAATGTTGTATTGCATAATAACTATTTATGGAGTTAGATGTGTTATATAAGTGTTTAATCACTATGTTGCACACCCAAAACTAATATAATATCACACGTCAATATAATTTAACATTTTTTAAAGGATAGGATTTTTTAAAAACTTTCAAAATTAAAAAAATTAAATGACAGTGAAAAATATTTTTATGCATGTATACCCAGATCCTCAGTTTAAACAGCGATGACCGTCCTTCCAACACTTATTCTCATTTAGTTTCCCATATTGTAGTTTAGTAGAAACCCTCCAGCACCTCATTTCTGCACCAATGTTTGTCCTCATAAAGAAATAGGCTTCAGACACAAAGAGGATTCATTACCAGGAAAGGGAATGGACCAGCTGAGTGAGAGGTGCAGAGACTGTAGGGCCACCTAACATAATCCAGGAAAAATAGAGCTGCATTGTTTTCATGTGTCATAAATCCTTCCAAACCGACTTGAATCCAAAATACCACCTCGTGGGCACAGAGAATGCCTCGGCCCTATCTCAGACTATAGAGTGACACTGGTTAAGATGTCTGGGGCAACCACTGAGTCACTGTCTCTGGCCCATCCAGCCGTGGGAGGCCGGGAGTGAGATGCAAGAGATGGGATGACGATGCCTGGACCCGGTGAGGGGAGCAGAGTTTGCCACCCCAAAGTAGGCCTTTTGGGAGGATATTGATGATTTTAAGTCGGTCATTTTTTAAGAACAAAAGACTCAAAGAATCTTTGACCTTCCCCCTAACTACCTAAAGAGATTTAAATAGAGGATCTGCTCTTGGAAAAAGTTATCATCACAGATAATCATAGTTTAACATAAACTAGGTGTGACCAACTAGGAGGAGCCCGGCGAGACCTCTTTGATCATAGTGCCCCCTGTGTCCCATGGTTAAAGATGGCTGGGCAAACATCTGTTCACTGAACCTTTGCTTTCCACTTCCATGTCGACTGCCTTCCTCCTCTTTGAAGTGCAAACCACTACCTCCCTTTCTCCTTAGCTTCAGATGGCATAAACGCTTTAACTGCCCAATTTGTCCTCAGGTCCTATATTCTTATGGAACCTCCAAAGGTGCATGCATAAGTAAATTTTGTTATTTTCTCCTATTAAACTCTCATGTCAATTTAATTTTTAGGCCAGCCAGAACTACAAGGGAAAAGAGGTGAAATTTCCTGTTTCCCCACATCAGGAACTCTGAGATCTGTCCAAGTCCCATCCTATGGGCCTTAGGACCATCCTGTGGCACTCCTGTAAAGCTGGAGTACCAGCCCATGATGTGGCCCTCAGGCGCCCTGGACAAATTAAGGGTCTTCATTCCAAGGCTGAGAACAAGTGACTGCAAAGAAGCAGAGCAAGTGGTGTTGACAATTGTCTTCAGGTGACAATATTTTGTGCCAACACAAACAACTCTCTCTCTGTCTCTCTCTGTCTCTCTGTCTCCCTCCCTCCCTCCCTCCCTCCTTTCCTCTTACCCTCTCACTTCTACTGTTTCCGCAAAACCAACTACTACTGAGACTAGAAATTCTGGCTGGGGGTGCCCAAGTCCTGCCCTCCCTCAACAACAAAGATGAAAATCTGGAAGCAGCTGCTTGTCCAGGCTGGTACTGGTTCTGGTTTCATGACATTATGACCTTGGGGCACATTCTTTCAGTTTCCCAAGAATCAAGTTTCTCCAGTTTTGTAAAGTGATGTTAGCTTTGCACATTCAAAGGAAATCTAGATTCCTGGAATCTCTGGTCTTGGGCTTCTCAAACATCTATTATTTCTCTTTCAGCCATTTAAGGTTGGTTTCTATGGCAGGAAATGCTGAGTGGACCCCAAGCTCTCCCCCAGATACATTTCAATGATAGACTCTAAGAGAGGCAAAACGAACTGGATTTCATAAGTTTCCTTTGGGTTTGCTGACTAATTTAAGTCAATGGCAAGCATTAACTTGTTCAACTGTGAAGTGCTTGGACAAAAGTTATTGCAGAGAGCAGCCGGTTTGCACTTTCCAGTGTGGATGAAAAAGAGGTTCTATGGGAAGTGACCTCACAAGGTGATCTAATCACAAATTCCTAACTGGGCAGGCCATGGTGGGCAGTCATTCCCCAGCACATAACATTTTAGTAAAGGTTTGCCTTTGCCCTCAGCAGGCCCTGTCCATCATCTCTGCACATCTAGGTTAACACCTTGAAATGCCTCTTTCAGACCCTCAGAAGTCACTCTCAAGTGACCGCATAATTTGTTAACTATCCCCACCTTGCTTTCCCCCCCTTCAGGTAATCTTCTTTACACTTTGGCCTTCATTCAAAGTGCAAAAAAGAAGCTGAAAACTGCAGGAAGCATTTTTCCAGGGAGCACTTGACATCTTGCTTCCCAACAACTGTCATCAGTTTGGCTCAAATTCTTATAAAAATTCTCTGCGGGCTTGGACATTTCTCATATTGACACCAGCTATGCCCTTGCCTTGCTCCCGGCGGTTGTTTCCTATCCTTCTCCACACACCTCTTTAGGGCACGCTGAACTTCTGTCATTTATTCCTTCAAAATCTATAAACCAGGCTTCTTGGTATTTGCAATTTTTGAATTTTTGTCCTCCTCTGGCAGGTTGTAAATAGTATGGGTCCCCTTGGGACTCCTTTCAATTCTCGCTTAATAGAGGGCAGGCCACGAAGGTGGTCTGGTTTGCCCGCAAAGCCTAGTGTGTGCCTGTTGTGCTCACATAGTCAATAGCACCCACCTTTACTCTCCGGCATCCCAGTTTGACTGAAAAACTGCGTCGTCACCCTACGGCTAACCAGATCCACCTGCAATTCCCATGGGCTTGGGGTGGGGGTATGTGGGAGGAGGGCCACATTTATAGGGACCTCATGAAAATTTATTTATTTGCTAGCCTCTGACAGGCTGTGGAAGGAAACCATGAAGCCCACTCCCCCCTTTTAAGAAACATGTTTGGAATCATTTCTTTTCAGAAGCGGCCAGTCACTCAAGAGGTTGAAAGCACAGACTCCACAGCCAGACATGTCCCAGCTCTGGACACCTGGACCAGTCATTCAACCTCTCTGTGCCTCAGTTTCCTCACATGTAAGACAATATAGTACCTACGTCACCAGGTTGTTGTGAAGAGGACATGAGTCCATGTGCCTATGCATATTAACTGTGAGAAAGAGTTTCCTGCCGTGAACTGTCACCTGGGTCCTGGTGCCAGGCCCACACAGCTACAAACTGGCCCAGCATATGGGAAACCCACTTTCAGAGAAGATTTGGTACAAAAGACTTTGGTTTGGGTATTGACCAAATCAACCCAGTCAGATTCTCTTTTTTAGGAAATAAATGCCTGACAAACTAGGCAGGTCACTAAAGTTGAATCTCAAGTGACAGGAAGCTCCTGTTCCCACAGTTTGGCCGAGTCACAGACGCCTTAGACCCCAGGGCTCCTGACTCCTCGAAAGAATCAGCCTTGATCCCATATTCCCATGCACCTGTGTTATGATCTTCTATCACCCAACTTCACCTGTTGGTGGACCTCCCCATCACCTTAAAGCAGTACAGGGGGACAGACCCAGCTTAATTCACAGAGGAAGAGGTACAGGGGAAGTCTAGCACCCGAAACCTGGTGTCCACTGGAACCTTCCTCTTGTGCAACATTCAGTTCTAACAACCTGCTCTCTGACCCCAACTTCAGATCAGCTCAGCTTCCTGGAGCTCATAAATACCTTGGGTTCTATGGAACCCCCATTTTTCCTCAAATTACTTTCTTTCCTGGCTTCATTTTCTTTTTTACACAGTCTGGATCAAGTAGTTCTATCATTTTTTAAAATGATTCACATGGTTCTCTCCTCTTGGCCCCCTTTCACTGACACTTTATTTTTACTTCCCAGTGTTTGCCCAGCTGCGGCACCCAAAGCTCCCGACCCTGCACTGATCCGACTGCACGTGAAAGCCCCACGGAACCTGAAGAAACCTGGGATGTGTGCTTAGAATGTCCACGCCCTCAGTGCCGCGCTTTCCCTCAGTTTGGCCAGTTCCCACCTTCCTCACCACCCACTGCAGCTTTACCAACCTTTTCCCTCCTCCTCTGTTGTGGACTCACCCCTCCCCTACTGCTTTGCACCCCAGTTAAGTACACCCTGGTTTAAGAGACGCTGTTTACCATGTCCACCAGAGTAAAATTCAGACTCCTTAGTCACTGTCTCTCTGTCTCTCCTGAGATCCTGTCCATCCCCTTGGCCTTGCAGTTGACCAACACTCAACACCAGTTCACATGTCCACTTTGCATAAGCTATCGCATCCATCTGGATTTCTTTTTGTTCCCTCCAGTTCGCTAGACAAATATTATTTAACTTTCAAACGCAGCCCCGCCTTTGCTTGATCATCTTGGTTGCCACAAAATTTAATCATTCGCTCCACTCTTATCACTTGACACCCCTACATATTTTGGTTGTTGCACAACATATCTGTGGTTGCTGAAGTTTCCATCTACAAATCTCTCTCTGCCACAAGACACTGGGCTCTGGAAGGTCAGAGGCCTGGTCTTGCTTATCTTCGATTCTCAGGACACTGAGCAGTATCCAGGAGGTGCCCAAACCGCTGCATGGATGGAAATCTCCATCTGGCTGGCAGGGCTGGGCTTGCACACCTCTACTCAGCCATGCCAAATCAGGTTCCCTGCTGACTTCTGCAGTGCCAGTGTCCAAAATTTGTTTTGGTCAAACTGCTTATAGAAGGATGCACAGAGATTTCCCCTCAGCGCTCATGGGTAAAAAGATCTAGCTGTCTTGGGACATGCAAAAGTTTTATCCCATCTCTTATTGGCCTAATTCCCAAACAAAGCAAAAGCCTTTGTTTTGGGAATCTGCTCGGGAAACGGAGGCAGGGCCTTAAAGACTGAGTTCAGGTTTGGAAGACAGGGAGAATAGAAAACAACCAGGGGAGACAAGAACATGCCTGACGTCATTAGGCTGCAGCTAAGAAGGCAGATGAATTGCAGGCAGCTGGGAAATGTGGAAAAGCTCTGGGACCCAAACAACCCTCATTCAAGGAATCTGCAAACAAATGCTTTCTCTGTAAGTTCATGAAATTCCACTGAACTTTTGTTTGAGATTTTAATTGTTTTTGTTTAATCTTCTTGTTGGTTGAGGGGTTGGCAAGTTTTTTAAAAATCTTTTCAGAATAGTTCTGTTGGCTCTGACTGACCCACATCTGAGTGTGGGTCTGGGAAGATGCCGAACACTCTCGCTGCTGTGTCTAGTGTCTGTGGGTTAAGACGAGATCCCATGATCTCCTCTACCTGCCTCCTGCCCTCCACCGCCCCTCCCTCCAAAATCTCCTTGGTAGGCCTTTTCACTAGTGTCTCTAAAACGTTTCTGTGCAGACAAGTCTCCTGAGTTCTTGTTAAAATGCAGATTCCGACTCAGTAGGTCTGAGGTATAGCCTGGAATCTGCATTTGGTCTTGCTCCCAGATGATGCCAGTGCTGCTTTGGAGACTGCCTGAGTAGCAAGGCTTTAACCCTCCATCACTGGACCTAAAGTGGGTCATCCAGGGAACAAATGAGATACTTCATTGGTCCACAGGAAGAAAGTATTAAATTTCTATTTATGTTATTTTTATCTAAAAGTTTAAAATCTAAACAAACACAGGTACCTTCACTTGGTCCATCTGTCAGATGGCCTCCTAACAGATTGTATGAAAGAATCATGAGAAAGGGTGGAAATAAAATTTTGCAACTTAGAGGGGTTGAGAGAGGTGGACTGACTTGTTTCCTCCATGTAGCTTACTGCAGGCAATAGTCTAAATTGTATATGTCACAGAATTTATGGGACACATTATCTAGTTTCATTTAAACTAACCCTCACAAAATGTGTAAGAGGCTTAACTAATGCCAACAAGTTGCCAATTAAAGATAACATTAAGAATCTGCCAACTATATAGTTGGTCCCGAAAGCCAACATTATAATGAAGATTATTTGCAACATGGACTTACAGTCATCTCTAATCATGACCTTAAGAATTACTGCATCTGGAAATAATATCAGTACATGCATATAATTTTAAGTAATAATCCCTACTTTGAGGGGCATATATGCAGATATTTTATTGATGAGGTCCGCCATCAAGGTTTGGAGACCACTGCTCCATACTACCAGCTGACCTCCCCTGTACTATGGAATAAGCAACCTGGCACCTTTCAGTCAACCCTCTGCCTCCAACCCACCTTGTCCTCAGTGCTATGACCCCTCACCCTCAACCTTCCATTTAATGTTTCATCTGCAGTGGCAGTAGGAAAAGCCAATGATTCCAAACTTAAATGCCTAACAGTGAAAGAGGGATCATAAAATTATCTAGAGAGAAGAGTGTTTTGAAAAATGATAGCACCCATGTGAGGATAAGTGGAAACTGACTCTAGGTCTCAGCACTGAGAACACAGTAGGGAATAGTAGAGACTGCGGCAACAGCAAGGACACACGCCTTTTCTTCTTACTGTTCTTTGCCCATATGGGCATGCAGGCCCAGACTTGCCCAGTCTTTCGTTATTTCAAGAAAAACACACATCCATATTTTTACTGGATATCACACAATATCTAAACATAGGTGCACATGTATACACACACAAACACACTTGAACTTGCCAAGACTTCGAGCCACATTTGAACCGTGAGCGTTGGTTTGCTCTATCCACTCTGTATAAAGTTAAAACCTTTACCTGAAGCCCCATAATCATAATTAATACAAAGACAGGCAGGAAATGAAGAGCAAAGTTCATAAGTCTTGAAGACAGAGTCAACACAAAGCTAAATCTTATGAAGGGGAAGGAAAAGAGAAAGAAAACATGGAAAAGCAAGATAAGAGGCCAAATTAATGAAAACAAAAGAGCAAAGGCAGGGATTCTTGTTTGCTTCCTCCTTATTTCCTGTGGGGGTCAATAATTAGTCAATCTTGCTTTCCCAGAGTTGTGGGCCCACTTTCCATGGCCTTGGGAAAGTGATTTGTGCTCACTAATGTTCACATCACCTTTTTTTTCTGAGCAACAATACTACTTTTCCCAGCATTCCTTGCTGTGGGTGTGGATATGCGAATAAGTTTTAACCCATGGAACGTGAGCAGAAGGGATGTGCAGAAGTGCCAGGCCTTGTCCATGAACACACGCACATACACGTGCATGTGGAATCCTCACTCTTTCCCTCTTCCTTTGCTGCACGAGGAAGCAAAAGTTTGGAGGAAGGTGGAGCCATATAGTCCAAGAAGCTGAACTCAGCTCTCACCACCATAGACCCCTCTGGGTTAATGCGAGCAAGAAAGAGACTTCTATTTTGTTCAACTAAACTACTTTGGTCTTAATCCTCCCCATTTTGAGAACAATTGTCATGGCCTACCTCCTCTTGTCCAGAATCTTTCCCTCTTCAGGTGAACAGCCCATTTCCTTGACTGTTACTGCAATGGCATGATTCCAGTCTCCTGGCCTCTCACCTCTAAACATGCTCTATTTTGCCTGTATGACTCTCAAGGCGGGGAGCACAGATGGAATTCCTTACCGGAAGGGGGTAGGATAACTGCAGGACAAAAGAGTCATCACCTCCTTTCTCCAGATGGTATGCCTCAATGGATGGAATCTGTGATATCTATCCACCAAGCCCCAAATGTTTCTTTCTGGTGCTTGTCTTCTGCTACATCTTCCCTATCTTATAATTTCCAGATTTCTCTCTTGGATTGTGAGAGCTTTTAAGTCTATCACATTCGGTTTATTTTGTTATTCTGTAGTGTTACCTTCTTAGCATGCCTTTGTGGATTGCTTTTGTTTTTGCCTTTCCAACATCCATTTGCCCTTCTATTTCAAGTACATGCAGTCTCAGTGGTACTAGCAATCAAGGCTGTCTGCAGCTGGCTGTCCTAGCAACCGAACATTTCACCAGCTACACCAGCCACTCTGTCCTCTTAAATCAGGGACACAAGAATTGAAAGCAACTAGAATCGATACATCTTAAAAGAAATGTCTCACATGGATCATCCATTAATTCCTGTGACCCAGAATCCCACAGCATTTTCCCCACAACTTGGTTGTTCAATATTTCCTTGAATTCTGTGAGTCTCTCTGTATTTGATTTTATTGCTGCTATAACAAATTACTACAAACTCCATGGTTTAAAATAACACAAATTAAGCATCTAGCATCCAGAGTACATAAAGTCAACAAAAAGACAAAAACCAATATTAAGATGGGCAAAGGACTTGAACATACCATTCTATATATAAGATGTACACATAAACTTTGAATGCTCAGCATCATTGGTCATTAGAGAAATGCAAACCCAAACCCACTAGTGAGATATCCACTAGGACAGCTATAATTTTTTAAAGGAAGGTAAATGTTAACAAGGATATGGAGAAATTGAAATCCTTGTATATCGCTGGTGGGACTGTAAAATGGTTCAAGTACTAAGGAAAAGAAGCTGGCATTTCGTCAAAAAGTTACACAGACTTACCACATGATCCAGCAATTTCACTCCTAAGTATATACCCAAAAGAATCAAAAACAGGTACTCGAAGAAGTCCATGCACATTCATGTTCATGGCGGCACTACTCACAATAGCCAAAAGGTCAAAACAGCCCAAATGCCCATCAAAGGATAAATGGATAAACAAACTGTGGTACATCCATACAACAAAATATTATTCAGCCATAAAAAGCATGAAATACTGATACATGCACAACATGGATGAAGCTTAAAAACATCATACAAAGTAAAAGAAGCCAGACACAAAGGATCATATACCATATGATTCATTTATATGAAATACCCAAAACAGGTAAATCCATAAAGACAGAACTCAGGGTGGTGGTTACCAAGGAGAGGAGGGGTGAAGAGATGCAAAGCAACTGCTTGATAAGTACAAGGCTTCCTTTTTGGGTGATGAAAATGTTTTGGAACTAGATAGAGGGATGGCTGTATAGCTTTTGGAATGTAGTAAGAGCCACTGATTTGCTCACTTTAAGGTGGTTAATTTTATGTTGAGTAAATTTCATGTTAATAAACATGCATGCATGCATGCACAGTTGCACACACACAAATTTATTGCCTCACAGTTCTAGGGGTCTGAAGTCCTAAAATCCAGGGGTGACAGGTCTGGACTTCTTCTGGAGGTGTTATAGAAGGATTCGTATCTTGCCGTTTCCAGCGTCGAAAGGCTGCTTGCATTCCCTGGTTCGTGACCTCCTTCCAGCAATGCCGTCCCTCTGCCCTTTGCTTTCGTCATCGCCTCTCCTCCGGTTGACCCTCCCACCTCTTTCTTATAAGGACCCTGTGAGTACCCTGGGCTACCAGGGTAGTCCAGGATACTCTCCACCTGCAAAGTCCCTTTGTATTCACAGATCTCATGGTTTAGGGTGTGGACATCTTTGCGAGATCATTTTCTTTTTCCCGAACTCCAAAGCCCTTCAGCGAATTCTCTTTCTTGCTTTCTTTAGCAAGTGGCTATTACTTGTAACCATAGGCCCTCAACCAATAAAATGCTTTATATTTTTCAGCATTTTGAACAAATGGAGAACACGAAAGCAGCAGGCAGAATGTGGTGATTTCTTGACGTAACAGGAGAATGACTAAGGAACTCGGTAGGAATTTTTGGTTTGGCACAGTGCTTTCCCCAGTAGCAAGAAAGCAAGACAAGCAGATGCTTAATAAGTGTCTGAGGGGTGTTTGAATAAAAAGATGAGAACAAAATATGGAAGGTTTAACAACAGCATTTAATCAAAGCCTGCAGAAGCAAGGGTAAATCTGCACAGAGATGAGTCAGGAAACAGCAAAAGGTATTATATATAAAACCTAAGCCAGAATGCCGTTTGGCACAGACAGCATGGAAGTTGCTACTGGTCACCCTTCTTTATGGGGTGACGCCTTCGTACTGGTAAGCCTTAATCTGAATCAGAGGTCACCTTATCCCAGAAAGGCCTTCTGCTGTCCTCACACAGAGTAACAGCTTTCTCCATTCTGCAACATTTACTGAGTGTGACCATACTGCTCTGAACGGTTTGAGTCAAGGCCAGTTCTTCAAAGGAGAGAACAGGCTTCAGCATTCCCTTGGCTACCACCTAAAGGTGCTCGGGGCACAGCGTGTGGTCACATGTTAGCTATATCAGGAAAAGCAAAGTGCCAGCAGGGCTGACAAGGAGAGCTGTTTGTTGAGACGTGAGCATTTAAAGGCATCTTCATTTTTATTCCATTTTTATATAGATCCTATAATATATTTGAAAAATCAAGTTTAGAATCACAGGACCTTTGGGTGCCCCAGGAATCTATTTAGTTCACTAACTTTTAGTACCAGCTTTCCAAAACTTGGCATTTAAAAAAATTGACTTAGAGGTAGGAAGAGAGAGAAAAAGAGAAACATCGACATGAGAGAGAAACATTGATCAGTTGCCTTCCATATGCACCTCAACCAGGGATCAAACCTGCAACCTAGGTAGGTGCCCTGATGGGGGATAGAACATGCAACATTTTGGTGTATAGGACAATGCTCCAACCAACTAAGCCACCTGTCCAGGGTCTGGCACTGGTTTTCACAGGTATAGTTCTGTGGCCTGGTAATCAAATAATCAATTGTGAGGACAGTCTACCTTTCTGACAAACCAGGCTACTTCATTTCCTGGAGCCTTTTCAGGGCAGAGCTATTTGACTGCCTCTGCCTTAAACAAACTGTTAGTATAGCCAATTTATTTGACCTTGACCTAGAAATTTTATTCAGTCTAAACAAAGCGAGCTACGTTTTTATTAGGAAGTCAGGGTTCCTGGAAGAGCAAAGAACACTCTTTATTCAACATATCACCCTGGGGTTCAGGTATCACTTGTATTTCATTCTCAAAAGCCATTGCATGAGTCAGCTCAGCCTTTATAGATATATGTTTGTCAAAAGGGGAGGGAGTTTTGTTTGTCCAGGGTGGAGAAAGCACCGAGGATGGCTGGATATTGCCTCTTCCTCTCTGCTTGGGTTTTAACCTTTAGTCAGTACACACTGGGTAAACTAGGTTACCTAAAGCAACACAGGCAGTTGGAGATGCCTGTGAAGGCAGTATCTACGATTTTAATTATGACCATCAATCAGTTATTGCCTTCAGGACAGAGAACTTAACTTCCTAAAATGATGCTTTGCAACACATGCCTTTTAGTCAGGAAAATATTAAATAAGACTACAGTTGACCCTTGAACAATGTAGGGGGTTAGGGTCACCTACCCCTTGTGCAGTCAAAAATCCATGTATAACTTTTGATTCTCCCAAAACTGCATTGTCAGGACAATCACGCGCTATATCCAGGGAGAACTGCACTGGTCCTACCCTCCCGACAGCCACCGCTCTACCTCCTACGTGAAATTGCTTCCTAACCCTCCTGGTGGAACTGAACGCTCCATCCTTGCTCTCAGATATCTGAATATAAGGTGAAATTACAGGAGATAGAATTCGTACATTAAAAGAAATAACAGATTTCTCCCTCTCCCTTAAAAAATAAAAAATAATCATTG
Organism: Micronycteris hirsuta; assembly: GCA_004026765.1. NCBI lineage: Eukaryota > Metazoa > Chordata > Mammalia > Chiroptera > Phyllostomidae > Micronycteris > Micronycteris hirsuta. The sequence continues at coordinate 25,726 of PVJI01011995.1, read as the reverse complement.
CATACACCAGAGGGTCTAATTATCCAGGTATTAAAATCAAATGTCCCTGGACTCAAATCCTGGCCCCTCTCTCCCTAGCTGTAGGATCTTGGGGAACTCCCTGAAGCCCCCCTCATGTGTTAAATAAACATAATTATCGATATCTACCTCTACCTTAGTCTGTTAGGGTGAAATGGTTTAATTTGTGTGAAACATGCAGCATAGTAGTATGTAATACAGTAGCATGGTGCCTAGACCTCTCTGATGTAATGCTTCTTGTGTAGTGGATCAGATTATTTCTCATCTGGTAAACCCGCCCTCTTGCTCACAAACACCATGGACTCTCCATGCTGAGAAGATTCGGTTCGAACCTCCTATCTGGCATCTAGGGTCCTCTGACCTCCTTCCCAAGCCCTCCATGTACTCAACGCTCCAGTTTTATGAGAATGCACTTGAGTTTTCATTCACGTCCAACACCTTCCTCCCCGTGCCTGGGTGCTTGAACCCACCCCTAACATTTAACTCTGAGGTTGTAACCTAATAGCTGTGTGCACACCACACGTGCATGTTTACTCTCATGGGATCTTAGCTTGGTTTCTGAATTGTCAAAAATTGGAACATTTCACCCAAAAGAGAAGATTTCTACATTCTCATGAAACATGAGGTCTAGCCACATTGGGCCTCTATTCCCAGGTGGCAACCATTGGCTTGGCCTGAAAAATTGCAGCCCCTTTAGAAGGGATGAGGCTTCTCCAGTATACTCCAGTTACCGCCGCTCCCTACAGAGGATTCCTCATTAGGTTCCCTGCTTGGTCCTCTGAAGGCATTTGAGTTTGCAATCTCCGATCTACTTAATACATCTTATGCGTCCTAAGCCCTTCATAAATTCTTCCTTGACTCTTCTGTATTCAAAATATTTTTTCTTCCTCTTTTTCAGCTCCCATGGCTGTGTTTGTTAAGGTACGTGTCACTGCAGTGACACTTACACCGCAGTACACTGTGTTGTAATACTTTATGTTCTTGCTTTATTGCCCTTCCTGAAGTACAAGCTCCTTGAGACAGAACCTGTGACTGGACTATGCCTGGCTTAGCACCAAATATAAGCAGGTACTTGATTAATAATTTTAATTAAACAAAAACCAGGTATTTGATCATGAGAAAGTCAGAGCTCACAAGGCACGAGACTTTTCTCCCTGGGCGGGGCTTAGTTTCAATGATCAATTATTCCTCCTGGGAAAATTATTAGGAAGCTGTTGTGGGTGGAAGGAGGTGGCCGGGAGGTTGTGGAAGTCCACTAGGAAAGGGGAGAACGTTGTACTTCTAGCCCTGATATGCAATTCCAAATGTCGTCCTATATTCATTTGCAGGAAACAATTCCTTAAACTCTTTAATGACCCATGTGTTAGGACTCTCTATCTGGTTTGCACTTTATTTTGTTCTGTGTACTGTGACCGACATTGTTACTTTGGAATCACATAAAAACCATGAGGACTTGGGGCAGTGTTTTGACCCCCAATACAGAGCTGAAAGGCAAAGCTGTACGTTGGATGAACAAAACATTCTCCCTAACAGCTCCTGACTGCTGAAGGCTGAAAGGATGTGAGGACCTGTGCAGGGCAGAGAGCAGGTGCTCAGATGTCTGGGCTGAGGGCAACGTGTCTGTCTGCACCATCTAAGTTCTGACTGGGGCTGTCGCAACACGTCCTGCAAACAATCACAATCACTCTCTTGCCTACAGATTCTCCTTGCGAACTACGCTGTTCAACTACATATTGGCAAAGCAGAGAAAGGGAGAAAAAAAATTCAAGTCAATATGTACACAGTTTTCAAAGCTTGGTTTCAAGTAATTTTTAATTCTTTCCTCCTAGGCAGCAAATGAGGAGATCTGATAGTGCTAAAACCACCTTACATTGTACTGTTGTTCATAATTAGGATGGAATTCATAGACCTGTTTCCTTTTTGGTCTAATGCCTCGGAATTTAAAAAGCCCCTTTACCAGCAAGGCCTCATTTGTTAGGAGTTGGGCGGGGGGGGGGGGGTGTTATATCACTGCCAAGACTAAATAAATTGGAAATAGTTACAGAAATAAGGAAATAATTCAGCATCAACATGTTGGAACAATAGACTCAGAGTCAGAATATAAGAACTCTCAGCTCAGAGACTGGTATCTAGGCCCATTCCTTGCATCTAGGCTTATGTTTTCCTTCACGTTCAGTTCTTCTCGTCCAAGACAGATTGTGTCTGCTCCACTGAACACGGCAGGTAGGAGGCTCAGCAACGCAGCAGCACTCCCCTGCCCTCTACTCTGGCCCAGGGTGGTGGAAGGAAAAGGTGTCTTTCCAAGGATCAGCCTGCTGCTCTGGTCTCCAGCTCACCCTAAATAGGATAAGAACCGAAACCAAATCACAAAGTGTCTTACACCCAAAGTTTTCACGTCTATGGGGAGGCTGCTGGGTTCTGAAGAGCCTGAGCTGCCAAAGCCACAGAACTAGTCAGTCACGATAAAATGTCCACTTTCCTCATCTCCCAAGTTTGAAAAGGGCCCCAGGCACACTTAGAAAACTTAATGCTTTGGATGATGTGTATAAAAGATGGAAGAAATTAAATGACACATCAGCTGTCATAAGAAACCCTCTCCTGAGGTATAACTGAGTTTGTAACTAGCAACCGTTTCTCAGAACAGAAGACACTGGCCTTGACCTTGGCCCTGCCAGGTTTGCTCAAGTTCCAACCATGGTATCTTCCCATGTATGTATGGGAGAGCTGGCTGTACTCCCCAAGTCCATGGATACTGCAAAAAACTCTGGGTTTGCTTGAAGCAAGAAGATACTAACATGTTATAAAAATAAAGAATACTGTAGGACCTTGGGGAACAAAAAAATAACTGACCAGCATTTCATGTAAGCGTGAGGGATTAAACCATGCCTTTCTTACTGCTCTGTGCCCGAAATGCCATTCCCCGGGACTGCCACCACTCTTCAAGGCCCAGCTCCAATGCCACCTTTGGCAGGAAATCTTCTCTGACTACTTCTGAACTGTACACTTTACACCCTTCTAAACACTTCACACCCTTTGCTTGGCAGTAGCCCGGCCCGATGATATAGCTGTTTGCCATGTTTCATGCCCTCATTGGAATGTTTGCCGCTGTTGCCACATCTTTTATATTTGCATTCTCCACACCACTTGGCAAGATCCGCGAGTACACAGCTGATGCTTGATGACCATTTGCTAAATTAACGTCCGGATTTATTCCTTGGCTTTACTCACCAAGGACTTGAGAAGCTAAATTAATCAATTACAGATGGGAATATGCCTTCTCTACCCAAATGGGCTATCACAGCTCATGAGCACAGTGGGTGATTCTTGGTGACAAATGCCTTGAGTGCTTCTTCCTAGTTCTTTATTCATAATGACAACACCATCCACCCAGGGCTTTCCACATACACCATGCTGAATGCAATGCACATGCACACACCTTCGTCTCGCAGAAAGTGAAACCAGCAGCTGTTTAACTTCTCTGAGCCTGAGATCACAGAGCTAGGCCGGGCGGCACGGGGGTTTGGTCTCAGAGCTCTTGCTTTTATCCAGCCCAACATAACGCTGCCTTCCCTGCCTTCCCGTTGTCCCTAAAGCAAGATGCTGATTGCGTGATTATAAAACATGGCGCTTCTCATTTTGTTTTGCTTCCTGCTGCTCTCAACTAACCCACGCTATCACTTGATAGGCACATAAGTGTGATAAAGTAAATCTGGACAGCACCACAGACAGGAAATAAACTGTACTGTGGCAGAATCCAAATTGCAACCATTTTGACAAGAGAAAGATAGGAAAGAAGCACTCAAGGCTTTTAGGGATGTTTTCGAAAGACAAGCGCCTCTTCACGGACCAGGCTGAGTTTTGTTGTTTTTTTTAAAAAACAAAGACAAGATATGAATCCTTTGGAAGATTGCCCGAGACAGGGCTGTGCTTATCTCCCAGGGCAGGGAGGGTGGAAACGGCACATGGGGGCTCCCTCAGGCCTCGGGGAGGCAGCTGTTCTCTCCCCCGCAGGCCCGGAGTCCGGGGACACACGGGGATGTGTGCTGCGTGAAAGTACTCAGCACCGCAAATGTTTCTGAACAGGAAAATGCCAGGCCACTTCCTGTTCTTCTGCACTGTGACATGCTGCTCTTTGACTGTTAACTCCACCTCAGCTCATCAGCTACAGACAGTGTCACTATGCAAATGTCATTCCCTGCATCAAGTATAAACATAAATGTCAGGATTGATCAAAAGATATTTTCTTAATGATTAAAATTAATCCATGTTCATTAAGCTGATTACAGAAACCTCGAAAGGGCGACAGTATTTCCCAATGAATTTCTTCCTTTCTGGCTAAAGAGACTTGTTGTATAGAATAAGGTATTGCACAGATGATACTTGGTGGCTGTCTTTGCCTAGCATTAGAAATAAAGACCTGACTGGGAAATCGTCCCAGCTGCCTTAGAACCAAGTTTCTTGCTTTCTCCTCCGCCTCTCCGCCACAGTGTCCAGTAATGAGCGCTTCTGATGCTGTCGTGTGGTAGGTGTTCAGTGAAACGCTCCTCGGGCTGTGCTTCAGGTGGTAACGTCAAGGGAAGGAAATAGGAATAAGACATTAAGCTGATCCCAAAATATTCCAAAAGGGATAAAAAACAAGTTTGGTCATTTTGCTATCTTATTTCAAGTTTGAATTCCAAGCATGGCTGAATTTGTTGAAGGACGATTTTGTAGCTGTTGGCAGCACTTCAAACAAACAACATTCCTTAGAACGTAATTAGACCCTCAGAACCGCCCTGACAAACAGAACATCTTGCCCACATCTTGCCCACATTCTGAAGATGTTGCATTTGTACCAAAATGTACAAATTTGCAAAAAGGGTAAAAATCCCTCTTGGTCTCACAGCTTGAACTTGTCTAGAGAACTGATAAACTTTGCAGAAATAGCTCTAACTAAGTGGCCTTGAATGACCACAGTATAACTTTAAATACAAAACCGAAAGGTCGCGGGTTTGATTCCTGGTCAGGGCACGTGCCTGGGTTGTGGGTTCAGCCCTCAGTCAGGGAGCATGAGAGAGGCGACCGATCAATGTTTCTCTCTCACATCGATGTTTCTCTCCCTCTTTTTCTCCCTCCTTTGCCCTCTCTCTAATTATATTGGCAGATGAGGAAAAAAATGAGTTTTGAAAACAAAACCAACAGCATCATACCCAAATACATTGATAAATTTAATAAACAGCCTCTGTTTCAATGGGAGATTCTTTTCCTGACCCATCTTCTTCAGTAAGCTTTTGAAATATTGGTCTTGCTTGGCATTCCATCCTCAGATCTTTTTTGGTAGGAAATATAGAAAAAATGAAGTACTTGACACATCTTCCAACTTTTTCCAACAAATTTTTGTGTTTAAAAAACTTTTTTGAGCATATCTTTCCTTTTCTTTGTATTGAAACCTGGCTTAGCCCACTTAGTTATTTTTGTGTTAATTTGTCAATATTTCATAGGGTTAGGCAACGAACTCTACTGCTTTTGGGTTCTCCACCACCTTCAAAGTTTGGGACTGGCTCAGGCTGCTGTGGCTCAGTGGATTGAGCGTGGGCTGTGAACCAAAGGGTCGCCAGGTCGATTCCCAGTCAGGGCACAGGCCTGGGTTGCAGGCCAGGTCACCAGTATTGGGGTGTGTGATAGACAACCACACATTGATATTTCTCTCCCCGCATTCTCCCTCCCTTCTCTTCTCTCTAAAAATGAATAAATAAAATCTTTAAAAAAAGTTTGGGAGTGATACACATCTAGTCCTGACTGAGTCATCTTTGTATCCTCATATCCTATGACAGAATGGGGTACATCAGATACGTATTTCTCAGTTGAATGAATAAACCAAAATCCTACTCATCATTCAAGATCCATCTCAAAATCTGCTGCCATGAAGACTTCTCTAGTCACCAAAGGCTGCGGCGATTTCTGACTTCTTGCACAATTTATCACTTTATATATTTATCTCCCTAATTAGAGTGTATGCTACCTCACAGACAGAGCTTTATGTTCAATAACACTGAATAAACACAAGCTGTAAATTTGCCTCAAATCCATCAAATCCTATTGCTCCTGAGTCTCAGGTAAAAACAAGGAATTGGGAGGAAAAAAATCACTCCTTCTAGAGGTCTTACTAATTCTTGATTAAGCCATGAATTGAATACAAAATACCAACTGGGCTTCAGGCAAAGAGCTAGGAGAGTTCACTCCTTCCACTGCCTTCGCCTTGATCAGCTGCTTTAAGGAGTAGTTTCCGGGAGTGCCCCATTTAAGTGAAAAGCCCCATGGCGGGTGCAAAGTCTGACTGACCAGTTCAACATCATGATTCATTATTTACTTGCTAGGCACCTATTCATGTCTAATAAACAGGAGCCAGCAAAGAAAAATGACTAACACTGCCTCTGATCTCCAGGGGATCTCCCACTAGGGGAGACTGGGGTGTAAATACTTATTAAACAATGGAAGAAACATGAACATACGGTAGATGAACACACCCAGTGCTACATCTATTCAGAGAAGGAAATAACTAACAGTTGAGAGTGTCAGGAGTTTCTTTCACGGAGTAATCAATATTAGAGTGAGCCTTGAGAAATGAATAAAATTTTCACCAGGTGTAAAGTCAGGAAACAGTATTCTGGACAATGAAAACAATACTGGCATTGTAATGCATGCCTAGAATAAGCACTGCTATTAACATCTTGGTTTGAATTTATTCATTGAGTAATTAGGTCATTCCATAAAATGAAAGCATGGAAGAAAAAGCCACACCACAGAGAAGCTCTGAGTAGGGGACAGGGGACAGGCCAGATGCCTTTACTGTAACTCCAAGCACCCCGTAAGTGTGGACAGGTCACGTTCCACACCAAGGGTGGCGAGCAAGGGCTGGACCCGGCTCAGGGATTTGCTATGAGAGATAACCTCTTCCTAACTCCCACAAAGACACTAGACCGGCTAATTGTATCTCTGTTGGTAACAAAATTTGATCACCATGAAGAAAACAGAGGTGAGTGGGACAAATGCCACCAACTTTGTAATTTAGATAAGCTTGTCCCTGAGGGGACAGCATATGCTAACCCAACAGGGAGCCTGTTGTGGTCTATTTCCAGTGTCGGGTTGGTCAAGTTCAGATGTACTGGTCACATGCTTGCTGGACCATGAGCTGACAGCTGTCACCAGGAGGCTAAGGCATTTCTCCTGGTGAGGGATCCCTTCCATCCACCATTATATCAAGTAACATCAAGGTTTGAGACACGGTGGCCAGTGACAGAAATGAAGAGAATTGAATTTAAAAAACTAGTCAGTCAAAAAACTATATGTGTTGCATCATCAAGTATCTCAATTTTAAAAGTGAGGTAACAATGCTTCTCTTTCTGTTTTAATTAAGATTCAGCTATAGATAGTCACGATGTCCTTGTTTAGGGTCTTTTCACAACTGTCTAATTTTTTCAAATGTATTAGAGGTTCAGCTTTTATGACATCCAAGCCCTGCGTCTGCCTAATGGAGCACGGAAGAGAGGATAGCTGAAGCACGTTCCTTCTCATCACTGCATTTCAAAGCAGTAGCGTGGAGAGATGGCTCGGCCTCCGTTCTGACATCCAAACTCAAGCATTCTTATCAAGAAAGAGCTTTTGCCAGTAAAACTGATTTTTTAAACTCTCTTTTTCTTAGGGGATTTTGAGAGCAATCAATTTCTTCTTCATTACCTGGCGTGTACAGTACACGTGAGGGTTGTTGCTAACAACACTGGGAAATTTGTGGCCTCCCAGTTCTCTGTCTAGGGCCCAAAATGTGCAAATGCTTGTCACATGGCACCTTGGAGCTGCTAAAACACACTCAGGCAGTTCCCCTTGTGAGACTCAGGGAAGTCTGAGAGCGAGACGAGAAACCACAGCATGAAAAACGGCGCTTGAATGATGAAGAGATCCAGGGACCTTTGGCAAAAGCGAAGAGAAGTCAAAGGAAGACTCTTTCGTTACTTGAGATTAATCAGTCCCTAACATCAGTGTTCATAGACAGAACCCTCATTTATTCTGATGAAACAAACATGATTTGAATCAAACTCTCTGACCCTACACACAATGTTTCAGAAGTGAGGACTTCCAATACTTTCAAATGAGGAAACAACACATTCATGGGCATGGAAACAACAGGGCTTTATTCTACATAGAAAGTACTTTCTCAGTTTAAGAAGCTCTCTCAGGGCCGGTCACATGGGCATGTGAGCTGTGTAACTTCACGGGGCTCCCTGCTTGGAAAGGCCCTGAGCTTGGCATACTACTCTGCTGCTGCCTCTGGAACTCCTTCCTAATATTTGCACAAAGGGCCATTTGCATTTTGCACTGGCCCACAAATTAGGCAGCCATTTCTGCACATTATTTAACCTGCTACCAATTCATAAATGTCCTACATGTCCTGGGCTATATTTCTACGCTGCCAACTCTTTCCTGCCTTCTTTAAAGTACAGTAAACACGTGGTGGTACCAGGCTCCCAACAAATCAGTGGTTGTCAAAGTTCCGCCCACTCATCTCTTCACACAGTCGTCAGGCTCACACCGGTATCTGTAGTGTGGGCATGCTTATATCCTTTCACAAAACAACTTACATTTGTGTTAAAACCACACCTCACTTTCTACTATTACAACAGTGATGTCCTTCCTCCTAACGAGAGAGAGGCCCCCCTTGAGTGCGGGGGCACGGTCCAAGCCTTCCAACGGATGCTTGAAACCACATAGTATCAAACCCTGTATATACTAATTAGGAAGAGTAATAGATTAACAATAATAATGAAAATAGAACAATGCTAACAGTATACAGTAATAAAAGTCTTATGAATGGGATCTCTTTTTCTCTCTCAAATTATCTTATTGTACTGTCCTGACCTTCCTCCTTGTGATGACGTGAGGTGAACCAATGCCTGTGTGACGAGATGAAGTGAGGTGAATGACGCAGGCATTGTGACAGGGCATGAGGCTACTCTGAGGGTTACCTGCACACGAGCACTGGGTTACCTGGACAAGCACACAACTACTAAGTGACCAGTGGGCAGATAGCATCTGCAATGTGGACATGCTAGACAAAGGGATGATTCACATCCCAGGTGGGACGGTGCAAGACTTCATCATGCTACTCGGAACGAAACACAATTTAAAACTTATGAATTGTTTATTTTATGAGTTTTCCATTTAATATTTTTGGAGTGCAGTCGATGGCGGTAAACCATGGAGGGTGAAAGTGCAGGCAAGGGGCACTATTGTACCACTGTGATGGTTTCTGGCTGTGGAAACAGAAAGGGTACAGTGTGAAACGTTTGGTCTGGTGACTGTAAATGTCTATGAGCTATTGACGCAGACCCCAAACCATACCTCCTGGCCAGCAGGAATGACCCCAGCTTTCTATTCCCTAGGGAAACAGAAGGGACTTGAGGGCAGTTGGTGGTGTGCTGGGTATACAACCTCACTGAGGAAACATCTAGGAAGAAGGAATTACTCATCATAACTAATGTGGAATGTTATCTTGAATATGGGAACAAATATGTTAGAGCCTAATGTAAAATCCCCATTAATTTTTGTAAATATAAGACGTCAGAGATACTTCCTGCTGAGATACCGTGGCTTAAGCTTATACTAAAATGCCCAAGGTTCCTCCTTCATTCTCCCCTGCTATTAAGGATACTTGGATGAAAAAGTTTCAGAATGTTCTTTTCTGCTATAAGAAGCACAGATATGACAAGCTCTCACAGGATGACAGTCCCGTGGTTTATATGAAGGAGAAAACAAGCATCTGGGAAAGATTGAGTCTGAGCCTCCCTCATTTTGGCAAAGCCCCAAGTGGAGGTTCAAAGTCAGCAGAGCAGGATGGGATCTGGGGTCGATGCTAGTCCTTACGCATGCTGTCACTAAGGTGCCCCTGGTCACACGGGCGACAGGAGCAGCTGATCACCGTTTAAGTCTGTCATTATCTCAAGTCTGTGGACATTGTCTGAAAACATGGCAAAACAAATCCCATCTGGATTTTCTCTCCTAACTAGCCACCCGGCAGACCTGCTGGTTTATCTAACAAGTCTCACCAAGGAAGCAGAATGATATGAAGCAAAAACATATAATTCAGAGGCCAAAAATCTAGAACCAAGCCATGGTTCCACCACTGGCTAAATGTGTCTGAGTCTCTGCAAAGGGAAAGTGGAAGTAACACCTGACTACCTACTGGGTCATTGTAAGGATCAAATTAAAGAGGAAAGCACTATGTGGTGCTATATGGTGCTAACAATCATCTCATTCTTTCTATCCTTCTCATTGATTTTAGCATCACCCAACAGTCCAACTTTACCCTAGAAATATTGGTGCTTAAGTCTATAGAAATTACCTACATACCTCCACATTAATTTTTCAGTTTAAATATGAAAATCTAGCTGGGCTATGGTGACTAAGGGAACCAGCACCGCTTCATTGCCCACAAATTTCTCAAAATTTCTATAGGAAAGAGCCTACCCTGCACTGTAGCTATGTTGATCAAAGAGATTACCAATACTTGGAGGGAAAGATGGGCCCAGGGGACTCCTTATGGTGAGTTCTAAGTCCTTAGGATAAAATGTCAAGGTAGAGGTGACATCCCAGCCACTCCAGATTTTTAAAGGCCTGAGTCCCTACCCTTCCGTTAAAAAAGATATTCATTCCACAAACTCTAGCGATATTGAATAAATGGCTCTGCTAAACACAATGATGGGTGCAAATTCATACTAAGCTGCAAAGGCACCGCAGTGGAATCTTCCCTGCACACAGATACAGGCAAGCAAAGGTGTGGGAATAAAGAGGAGAGGACGGCTGAAGCAGCTCCAGGGCCCCGGGGAGGGGAAGAACGGGTGCAAAATGCAAAGGTGATGGAAGCAGACGCTGGAAACCCCAGAGAAATGTTCTTGGGCTGACTCAAAGGGGAAGGTCAACCCAGCAAGTAGTTTAAGACTTACTTACGTGTCTTTCCTTTCCCGTGCTGGATCCCTGCATTTGGAGGCATCATAAGTTCCTGCCATTTCCCCGCTGGACTAGAAGGGACCTTAGACCAGAGTCTAAGACTAGTCACTAGTCTTACACTAGACTAGAATCGCTGTCAGAATTTTATTTTCTTCCTTTTTTTTTTTTAAAAAAAAAAAGACCATTCTAAGCAAGAATATTCAGTGCACATGATAGCCACCGACCGCGGTATGAATGCCCATTTGACCCTGGGGCCCAGTGTCTGGTACCTGGACATGCTCCATAAGCATCTGTGGAACTTTTCAAGGGGTCATGACCCCAGTTTTCTGGAGACAAGTCTCGCACATCTTTGAGTCATAGAGAAGGCTGCTCGAATGCTGTACTGAGATTTGCTTTGTTTCTGTCATTCACCATGGATGAGGATAACATAGGGCTGACATAGTCCCATCCAATGAGAAAGGAGGCGAGTGTCATGGGTCAGAAACCACACTAATCTGGATGCTAAGGAGCTTTGGTGCTGGTTCTGATTCTTTACTAATTAGCAAGTTTCTTCTCTTGGTCCCAATTACCTCAGCCTGAAATAATGAAGCTGAACTATATGATTTCTAAATTCCTCCCATGTTCTGAGATCCTATTATAAGCAGCACTATTTTTCCATTCCCAAACAAAACTAGATAAAAAAAAAAAAACTATCCATTGGCAAAAAGTAATCCTTGATAAGTTTAATATATTCTGTTGAAAGACATCTCCCTTTCCTGTTAATGGGAGGGAGTCATTCAAACAATGAAGTAATTCAGGAAATGTTTGCCAGAGCAAGATGAACTAGATTCTTAAGTAGGCAGCAGTGAAATGAAACAGAAACACTGTAAGTGCTTTATTATTCTCCCAAAAGGAAGAAACTATTTCTCCTTTTAAGGCCTCAACTCAGAAGAAGGTAATCTAATTGATCTGGGAAAAATTACCAGCAATCAATAGTTCTTGTTCTATAAAAAGGAAATAAAAGCTATCTCCTAGCAAAACAATAAATTCTGAGAAGGTAATTTTCCAGTTAGGATAAAATACTTCATTCTTCCTGAATCTTTCTAACAAGAGTATGTACAAATTTCTTTAAAGTCAAGCAACATTTCTCGCTACAAACCCATTAAGTTGGTTGTGATTTCTGGTACAACTAGTTAATAAATATTATCCTGTAATTATACAAAACCAGAATCTTGGCCTCTTGGATTCTTTCTTTATTAATAGGCAGAGCCCCTTCTTTTCCGGAGGTGAAGGGCCACTATCATTGAAACAAGAATAATAAACATCAAGACTGAGATCTCCATTTTCAGATGTCTCCTGCATACCTACTGTCTTAGCAGAGGCTCAGAAGAGAGTTGGTGCATGGATGCTGCCATCAAATGCACTATAAAGGGCTTAATTATATAGTTGGATTTCATGGGCTTGTCATTTTCTGGGTAGATGTTGTGAAAGGAAAAACGCTATGTAGCTCCAAAGCTTCAACCTCACTAAGTCTTCAGTTTTGCACGGAATATCTGTGTCCCTACCCCCATGCCCCCAAATCCATGTGTTGAATCTCTAACTTCCAATATGTTGATATGAGGAGGTGGGGGTCTTTGAGAGGTAACTGGGTTTGGGTGAGATCATGTGAGTGGAGCCCCCATGGCAGGATTAGTGCCCTTCTAAGAAAAGAAAGAGACACCAGAGCTGCCTCTCTCCACCACGTGAGGACACATGCAGGAAAAAACTATCTGCAAGTCAGGGAGATGGCCTTCACCAGAACTCAACCATGCTGGACCATGATCTTGGACTTCTCAGACTCCGTACTGTAAGAAATAACTGTCTATTGTTTAAGTCACCCAATCTATAATACTTTGTTATTGCCTCAAACTGACTCCCTTTCCTTATCTGGAAAATAGTGGATTTGAATGGAATGATTTTACATTTATTCAAGCTTCAGCAGTCTATGACAATAAAAGAAAGCACAGATTACCACAGAAGTGGAGTAAGAGAATTCCACATCAGTCACTGGCTCATGTAGACAAATCACATAGACAAAGATACCAAGTGACATGCTGAGAAAGCACGAGAAATCAGAATAAGTGATTGCTGAGGAATTCTGAAAGCAGAGGACATCATAGATCAATAAGCAGGGAAAGCGGCATGATGGAACCACTATTTTGAAGCAGATGATTCAAGTAAGCACGTATGGGAGTCGGGATGGCACACCGGGCCAAACGTGTCCAGACATGTCTCATGCAGATTAACATCATGCACCTCACACAGCTGAACCAGATGTTCAAAAGCGGCTGTGTAACCAGGAGATATCCTAAAAAGACCAACTCCCAAGATCCTCACAAACATTTCTGACTGCTGAACATCTCCTCAGTGCCTGCATGCTAGTCTGTATTAGTTTCTTAGGACTGCCATAACAACATACCACAGACTGTATGGCTTAAACAATAGGAATTTTTTCTCATTGTACTGGAGGCTGGGAATCCCAAGATCAAGGTGCTGGCCAGTTCCATTCCTGGCTTGAAGATGGCCACCTTCTTGCTGTATCCTGAGAGGGAAACAAAGACAAATAGGGATATCTGGTGTCTCTTTACAAACGTGCTAATCTCATTGGACCATGGACCCACTCTCGTGACCCACCTGACCCTATTTACCTCCCAAAGGCTTGTCTCCAAATACCCTCACATTGGGGATCAGGGCTTCAACTCATGAATTTGGGAGGGACACAATCATTCAGTCCATAACATGCTCTTCTACACCCACGAACTAAAGCTGAGTAAGTCATTGATAATGTCAACATCTACATGAGTCTGATCAGATGCAGACAATGAAATAAACTACTTCTATTATTCATTCCTGTTATAATGTTATAGGCCTGAGCAGAGAAAGAAGCAAGAATCATCTATCAGAAATATTTGTAAAATGTAAGAAGATTCAACTTTTGCTTCAGAGAGAACTAACGTATGAACGCCACCAATTTTTCCCTCTCACTTGTGTCAAAAAGGACTCTGGTTTAATTCCTAAAGACACGTTCCCCTTCCTCACACTTTAAGGATGATTTTGTTTTTGGGGCCTTAACAACGCAGAATTGGGAGGAAAGAATAAGAAGAGGATAAACTCCCACTCTGAGACAGGGCCATATGGCTCGTGACTTCAACTCAGTTACACTGGTTTCACCCCACCTTATTCTCAAGTGGTTCTAAGGTAGCCAGGAGACTGGTCACTAAGCCAGCACTGTCAAGAACTCAGAAGGGTCTAAGATTTAACCCTCCTTAAAAGCTAACAAGTTAGCCTGCCACATGATTTCCATGGATGCTGGCAGATGACTTGAGACTCCCAAGAGTCAGAAGCAAGGGACGGCATTACTCATAACAGAGAAAAAAGCATGAGCATCAGCATACTTGCATCAGTTCCCCTGGCCCGAAGTCCCAAGGGAACTATGTGGGCAGGCCCGGATGGATGCCTGAATGCTCTGTGGTTGCATTATAAGAGAGGAACTATGAGTTTAGGAAACTTGAATCTTTTATAGGGGATTGTAAGCATGCCTGCCCTTTACTCTGGAGAAAAACACTGCCTCTATCTTTCAAAACTGTTTGTTACATGAACATCCTTGAAAAGAAAGTATGGGAAAAGGACAGTTAGTGCCTCGCTTGCGAGACATGCAGAAACATGAGAGGTCCATGGGGAATTACCTCCCAACAGTGGCCATGAAGGTGCAAAGCAGAGATTTCAGACAGTGCATCTGCCTTGGCTTTAAGCATCCTCCTTGTGTACTGCCCCCTTTGCAGCCCTCTTCTCATACATGTGTTCTCTGGAGGAAAAAAAATAAGCAAAGCCAAGGTGATGGAAGTGATTACGTATTTTTCTGCTACCGGTGACTATTTGAGTAACTTGCCCTTCTTGTGCCCATCACAGGCTGACACCAAAGTTGAAAATGAAAAAGACTATTCTCAGTGATGCAAACAGCATTTAGCCTTTGGATTGCTACACTAAGCTGCCTTTATGGACACAAGTCTACTCAGAATTCTCTCATGACCTAGAAATTTCTAAACTTCAGTTGCCCCAAAATGCACAGTATGAAGACCCATAATCAATGCACAACTTAAAAAACACCAACATAAGAATAAACTAAAGAAGAAACAACAGGTAACATTGCAACTAACAGTAATAACAGAGCTGACGTGCCACACCCTATTCCATCACCGGTGAACTGCATATACAACAATGGCCTCCTAAGATTAAAATGGAGCCGAAAAATCCCTCTCGCCCAGTGACGTGTATCCATGGCAGCACAACGCAATTCTCGCGTTTGCGGTGGTGCTGTTGTGACAAACCTACTGCAATGCCAGTCATGCAGAAGTGCACTTATATAGCACATGCAAGTGCATTTGGTACGTAACACTTGACAGCAAGTGGCCATGTTACTAGTTTAGGTATTTGCTCTACTTGTGCTTTTTGGTCATTATTTTAGTACCCTTTCTATATACAAAAAAAGTTTGCTGTAAAACAGTGTCTTGTGTCACACCAGCAGTAGCCTTATATACCTCATGTTTGCCAAGTCTTTGCATCATTTTCTCTTGCGTGTGATTTAATCTCATGCTGTCTTAGAAATTCGGTGTGGCCTAAGCGGACAGTGTGTACAAAGTCTACAGTAGGGTACAGTTACGCCCTCGGCCTTCACATCCACGCCCCACTCACTCACTGACATCCAGAGCAACTTCCAGTCCTGCAAGCTCCATTCATGGGAAGTGTCCTATACAAGTGCCATTTTTATATTTTATATCGTATTTTTACTGTGCTTTTTCTATAGTTAGATACACAAATACCATTGTGTTGCAATTGCCTACAGTGTTCAGGATAGTAACGTAGTGTGCAGGTGTTTACCTAGGAGCAACAGCCTAGTGTTTGGCAGACCCTACCACCTAGCTTTGTGTAAGTGCACCTCTGAGATGTTTGCACAACTACAAAATTGCTTAACAATTCAGGTCTCAGAACTTATCTCCATTGTCAACTGGCGCATGACGGCATCAAGAGTTATTACTGGTTATGATAAACCAGAAGCTATGTTAAAGATACACACCCACACAATTTTATTTCAAATAAAATAAGTAGAGTCCTAAAGAAAGTAAGTTCCTTATCAGAAGTCATACAGACAGTAAGTGACCGTTGGAATGTTGACACAAAAAGTGAGCTCTTACACAGTGCCCCAGTTTGTCTCTGACAAGAAAGAAAAAGTCATTTTATACGTGCCCAGGGAATCAAACTCAAAATCCTCACCAAAGACCATGGCTAGCAGGTGTTCAAAGTGAGATAACCAGGTTATGCCGATTTAGGTCAAAAACTGCCTAACACTCGGCACGGTGGAGGCAGGGGCACTCATAAAAGAGTCTTCAAAAGAAATTCATTGCAGCTAAACACAGCCCCTCACAACCACGCCAGCTAGTACATTGCTATGGATGAGTTCCTAAAACACTCATCTACTGGGGGAAACTGGACTAGAATGGGCCCACCCTGCAGAAGATAATTCCAGTTTTTAAGGGAGCCCCCCCTCGTATTTCCTTGTCTCCTTTATAAATCCTAGGGCCTCATGCCGCTCAATTTTGACATGTGTCAGATTCAAATAAGCACAGCGGGGCAACTAATGTATTTAATTCTCTAATTCTTTCTCAGTCTTTATGAAGTGCCAAATGAGAGGTGCATTCTTAATTTCCAGACCGTATCCTCAGAATGTTTTCTCCTGATCACTGTTCCTCTTGGTATCTTCCACACAGAGAGAAAACACTCCCTGAACCTCTCCTCCTCTCAACTCTCCAACACTCACTCTGAAAACGACCCCGCCATTCTGCCCCACAGCTTCACCCTCTCGCCTCTTCCCCACTTCAGTTCTGCATTACAGATCAACTTGGCCCCCCTCACACCTCCAGCATTCTCTCTGCATCACCCACCGCCTAGATCTCCCATGGAGAGCAACCAGCGGACCTAGTGAAAAAGAATCTTGTCCTCAAAGAGATAGTCGGAGGTGGTCAATTGCAAATACTCCCACTAACATAATTTACTGTTAAGTGCCAAGAGTATTTAAAGCAGAAGAAGCTAGCCTGCCTCCTAAAGAGTCATGAGCCTGGAAAGACCAGGGGGCTTAAAGGTCTAATTTAACCGAAAATCCATTTACATTCTTCAGTCTTATTCTGTGCCCACTGTTCTTGGCATGGAGAAAGTTCTCAGTTGCCTGTGGAACGAAAACAAATGGTTTGTGGCTGAAACAAATGTGACAGAAGCACCATCACAGAATGATGTGGACACTGGCCTGCAGTGTCTGCGGCCTCATGGCTGAGACACGAGACAAATTCACATGGACTACCAAGTCCTGTGGAGGAAAAGGGAAGGCATGGCCACTCTCAAAGGGAGAGTGCCTTGGAGCACCTCAGCCACTCTCTCAAGAGGAGAGCACGCTGACCCTCGCCTTGACAGGCTTTTATTGCTTTTCTGGGTACATTACATGGAGGATGGTTCTCATTTACTATGCACAGGTTCGCTGTAGGAAAGAATGTTGCTAATAACAAAGGAAAGAATGTTGCTAATCACTTCAAAGAGAAGATGTTACAGATCCAGGAGAAAAGTGGTTGAGAACTGGTTATACTCCATACTTGGGAGGTTTAGCACAGACTTTAGGAAGTTACTTTAGAGATATGCAGTAAACACTTGCTGCCTCAATCCAGGGTGAGGGAGTTTTAGCAAAAACAAGTCTCCTAGCAGCCTGGGTACAATGCAGGCCTGACTCCCCACAGGAGAGCCCATCTGTGGGCGTGGGCCTTGTGTCGCTCTCCACTGTCCGAGTGGGAGCTGGGCCCACGCCACGCAGAACAGTCGCCCATAACAGAACCCTTAGAAAATAAGAAATGTGACTGACCACTTGCTTCCATCAGTCTCCAAATTAGCCATCAACTTTTTTTTTTAATTTTTAGAGAAAGGGGAAAGGAGGGAGAAAGAGAGGGACAGAAACATCGATGGGAGAGAGAAGCATTGATCAGTCACCCTTCGAACTTGCCTAACCTAAAAGCATCGTATGCATCTATTTACTGTCACGCTGCAGTGAGCGCCACGTGGGCAGCGGCTTCGCACTGTTCTCTCCTGAGCCCCAGGGGTCTAGAACAGGACCCTGCAAACAGTAACCTCTTGGATATTTATGGAAGAAATCATTAATTTTTTTAAAATCTCACCTGAGGACATGATCATTGATTTCAGAGAGAGGGGAGTGAAGGGAGAAAGAAAGGGAGAGAAACATCCATCAGTTAGTTGCCCTTCATATGCGCCCTGATGGGGATGAACTGCAACCGAAACATATGCCCTGACTGGGAATTGAACTCGTGACCTTTCAGTTTGTGGGATGATACCCAACCAACTGAGCCACACCAGCCAGGGCATAATTTTTTTTAATCCAATAAAGCACAGTCACTTTCTGAAAATCCTTCTCTGATATGCACATATATACTGACATTACATTGCTTTTGTGATTCTTAAAGGATCATTTCATTGTTGAATTATTATCTTGGAATGCATTCTTCATGCCATGTAAGCAGGGAAGAAACAAGTAATCTCATGGTAAACCACTTGAAGAGAACAGGTGCTTCTCATCATAGATTCCTAGAATTTAAGAGCTGAGGTCTTAGTGGTCATCCATCACCGAGGTCTCATTTTACGTTACCTCTCCAGGGTTTCCAGAGCTGTGCCGTCCCGTACGGTAGCCACTAGCCACATAGAGCCATTAAACACTTAAAATGTAGGTAATTTGAACTGAAATGTGTTGTCAGTGTAAAATACGTAGCAGATTCAAAGAAGAGCAATAAGAGCAAGGAATCCCTAGAACCAAACTACTGGTCAATCAAATCCCAGCTGCACATCTAGTGGGGTACGACTTTGGGCAGCACATCAAATCTTTCTTTACCTCAGTTTCCTCAACAAATGGGAAAAATATATTGAATACCTCAAGGATGAAAGGAATTAACAGATACAAAACCCTTAGAATCATATCTGGCATATTGTCAGTGTTATAGAAACTTATTATTAAATGTTCATATGCTTTAAAGGAAATGGAAAGCTAAAAGATTTTCAACTAATGACAAATAGTGTTAGTTCAGGAGTCATTTTGATGTCATAGATGTTTCTACAATGAGACATTCCAGTCAGATTACCTATTCAATACGTTTCTGTCCCTGACAGACCTGTTCCGATACACTGAGATGATCACACGTGTCAAGTCTCGTATTACACGAAAATTCAAGCACAGTTAGAAAACAAAGGAATGTGAAGAATTCTATGCCATTTGTTACTAAGGCATTAGCAGCCAGATGCTGTTTCCTCGGTTGTGCTGGATGCACACACCACACACACGCACACGCACAGAGCCTGTGCTACGGAGGGATTGAGGTAACTAGCACTTCCGCTATGGCTGAAGAGTTACCATGGAAACTCAGCTGGAGGAATTTCGAGACTGCTGAATCCAGCCTCCTCACTTAAACGATGAGGAGCTTCCATGACTTTATGATTTGCCTACGGTCACACTACAAATCAGAAGCCGTACTGGGACTCGTACCAAAGATTTCTGCCAATCCCTCTACAAGGCTTTAGACAACGTCTAGCTTCTTCACGTAGCTGAAAGTTGGAAAGTATTCAAAGGAAAAGCAATTCACAAAACAGGCAAGGCAGTGACTGTAACATGAAATGTTTAGAATTTTGAAATGACATTTCTAGTTTTTGCTCTAACAGATATCATAATATAAATCAAGGTATTCTTTGAGTTTTCTTCATCTTAATAATAATGAAAAACCACACCCATGCTGTTTTGGCCAACATGACTTTCCTTAAAGAGAAAGTTGACTTAAAACAGAAATTCCAGATGCTCAAGATGAATACTTTAAACACACAAAAGAATACCCTTTTCATAAATAGTAAGTCGTCTGGCCATTTTCTGGTTTGCATCGGGATATAACTTCATTACAGAGAGAATCAGTTTAATTATCCTAATGGAACATTCAAATTGCCTTGTAAGTATTAACTGACTTCAAATTAGCTGCTGGTAATGGTGGTGTGTGTGTGCCCACAGACAAACACACAGAGCAAACTGGCTTCGCCGGGGCCATGCCTATTTGACTGCCGCTAACTTCAGTGTCCAATCTTTTCTTAATGAGCTTATGCCAAATAAACCAACGCCTCCTCATTTCCTTCACCTGCCCATCCCCTAGTGCTGACAAATGAAATTATTAGGCAAGGGAGATAGACTTCCTCATTGCTTTAAGTGAATGGTAATTTGAAAATAGTCAGGGAAAAGTCAAGCAGTTTCCTCGTGCATGAGCTACCTATTGAGAGTCTGCAATTCCAGAGCAACAAATGCAAAGGCAGGGAGATGTTAAAGTGAGTGATTCAGCCAAATTTCAGACATTTTAGAACACAAAAAAGAGAAGCATTTCAATTTAAACCTAAATGCTTCTTGCTTTAAAGGCTTATAGCTGGTGGAGTTTTCAGTAGGCTTATGGTTTGTGATGAGGGTTTTATATTAATTCACTCTATTTCACCTTGCTTTTAACACATTCTTAAATTGCTTGATGTTTCCTTTGAAAGGGAAGAAATGTGTGAACAATATTAGACTGATAATATGTGTTCAAACACAGGCTGTCCAGAGCAGAATAGAGACGAGCATTAAGAAAGGACCTCATATCTCTCATTTCTTGAATTGAGACCTAAGTTTTTCTTCTTCAAAGTGGCAGTAAGAGAATTAGAAATGATGGTCATGAAACAACTAATAGAGCTTGAAAAGTACAGAATCTCTCGAACACAAATTAGATAATGCAGAAACTAGTTGCCACTGCAGGTTCTATAACTAACCAATTACAATGAGGTGATTACAAGTTTTTTTTTTTTAAACAGTAAAAATTGGAATAAAGGAATAAGTGATGCTTTGGGTTGCCAGATACTGTAAGGACTTGAAAAATAGACCTAACTCTTAGGTCAAAATTGCAAATCTTTTCTTGACTGAGCTGAACTTTGCAAGCCCCATCACACTAAGGAGCAAGTATACCTAAACAGACACATAGTGATAATACTCTAAGTTAAATTTAAGAATAAGTATAGTAGCCATTAGTCAGCATTGAGTTTTTCATTGTATTGTTTATGCTGTTACAGCTGTCCCTGCTTTTTCTCCCTTTGCCCCTCTCCCCCAGCCCCACCCACTCCCTTCCTTAGTCAATCCCCAAATCATCGTCTGTGTGCATGAGTCATGCATCAATGTTCTTTGGCTGATTCCTTCGCCACCTTTCATCCAGTCCCCCCTTCTCTCAGACAGCTATCAGTCTGTCCCATGTATCTATGCTTCTGTCTTTATTTTGTGTGTAAGTTTATTTTGTTCCTTAGATCCCACATGTAAGTGAGATCATGTGGTATTTGTCTTTCACTGACTGGCTTATTTCACTTAGCATAATATTCTCTAGGTCCATCTAAGCTGTTGCAAAAGGTAAGAGTCCTTCTTTCTTATTTTTACTGCAGAATAGCATTCCATTGTGTAAATGTACCACAGCTTTTCTGTCCACTCGTCTACTAATAGGCACTTAGGCTGTTTCCAGATCTGGGTTGGCTATTGTAAATAACACTACTAGAAATATAGGGATAAGTATATATTTTTTGTATTGGTGTTTCAGAATTTTTAGGATATATTCCCAGAAATGAATTGCTGGTCAAAAGGCAGTTCCATTTTTAATTTGTTGAGGATACTCCATACTGTTTTCCAGCATTGAGGTTTTTTGATACGGTTGTTATTTACGGTATTTCAATATGATACTAAATAATCTACCAGAGTTGTAATAAATTTAAAGAGTATTTTATTATATTTATAGACAGTATTTGATTATTTAAAAGAATAAGATTAGGCCCTGGCCAGTGTAGCTCAGTGGATTGAGCCTGGGCCTGCACACCAAGGGGTCACCAGTTCAATTCCCAGTCAGGGCACATGCCTGGGGTGCAGGCCAGGTCCCCAGTGGGGGTGACCGAGAGGCAACCACACATTGATGTTTCTCTCCCTCTCTTTCTCTTTCCCTTCCCCTCTTTCTAAAAATAAATAAAATCTTTAAAGAAAAGAATAATATTAATTTAATTTATAACTTAAGGTTTCTGAGGTCTACTGGAGTCTCTTAAATGCTTAGGTTTTTTGCCAGCTTTGTCAGGGGTTTGAAATACTTGAGGATACTCAGGCTTTTAATACGTGTAAATATGTTTTTAAATGTTTGAAGGAAATCTAATTATTTAATTCACTGACTTAATAAATGGAGTTAATTTACTAGTAAATTAAAATGTAATCAATTAAGTGAAATACATAGTTATTTTTATACAAAAATGGCTAAATTTTTAAAAATTAAAATGAACACTAAAGGCTTAGGAAAACCAGGTTTTTCTATTTTTCAGTGTTAATAAACTCAGTATCAATTAAAACAAGAAGCTTCAGATGCTTGTTTGCTCACAACAAAGCCCCTGTCAAACAACTGCAGACTAGTTACTGAGAACACAGGAGCGCATGTGGTGCATTACAACGTCGATGACGGTGCAGGAGTGAGAGACACAGAAGCAGCGTTGCCCACAGCTGGCCAGTAATAGCACTGCAGTAGGTTCCCCTCCCCCATTTTCCATTTCGACTTTCCTGCCTTAGAATTACGTATGCTTTGGAAAGAACTCTCAGACATATTGTTGAATATGAAAAATCTAAACGCACGCCCTGGCTGGTGTAGCTCAGTGGATTGAGTGCGGGCTGGGAACTAGAGGGTCCCGGTTCGATTCCCAGTCAGGGCACATGCCTGGGTTGCCGGCCAGGTCCCCAGTGAGGGCCACGTGAGAGGCAACCACACATTGATGTTTCTCTCCCTCTCTCCCTCCCTTCCCCTCTCTCTAAAAATAAATAAAAAAAATATTTTTAAAAATCTAAACGCAAAACAAAATGCATAACATTTTTTAAACTAGGATACCAGTGTAGCTGCTGTGAACAAGGGTCTCATCATTTGTCGTTCAGGGCTGATATGGCAGCTTTGTGGAGTCATGGACGCGGGCCTTTTCTACCTTGTTGCTTCTGCATCCTCGCCATAGACTCCCTTCTCTTTGTAAAAGATGGTTGCTCCAGCTCCCACCACCAAAGTCAGCATCCTTCTGCAGAATGAAAGAAAGCTTCCTTTCCTTTTAAGGTCAAAACTCAGAAATTGCTTATATTACTAGAGGCTTACATCCCGGGGTCTATCTGTTAGTCAAATGTCCACATCTAGTAGCAGGGAAGTACACAGTCTTTGGATGGTGTCCATGTGCCCAGAAAAACCTTCTGGTATTACAGGAGGAAAGAACAGGTATTCAGGAGACGGCTAGCCACTCTAATACAAATATGCCAGTTTTTAAGTTAAAAAAACATGTACATATAAAGAGCATTCATTTTTGTGCATAAGAAAATCTGGAAGCCTAGGAAACAAATAAGATACCTGAAATAAATCATTGGTTCCAGAGCATCTGCTCAGAGTCCAATATCAGTATGTAATGACGTTTTCATTAGCCCAAAAGTGAAGGTTGAAAAAGAACAAATCGGGGGGAAATGGAGGCAACTGTACTTGAACAACAATAAAAAAATAAATAAATAAAATAAATAATAAGTCAACAAACAATAAGTGCTGGTGAGGATAAAAATATTTTTTAAATAAAAAGAACAAATAGTGAGTTAGTCATAAAAGCATACTTATTCAATTTAAAGTGTTACTCTCTATTAAGAATAAGCTCTTTCTACTTTTTGAAGTTAAAATATCCTTTCTTTAATGCAATAATGTTGATACTAACTGGCAATATATTTGTTCATTCGGAAATGTTTATGAAACACTCAGGCACCCGAAATGCTGAGGATTCACTGGTTCTCATCATCCCTACACGCATCCAATTTGGAATCCAGCAGGGAAACCAGAGAGTCAGTATGGTATCTGAAAGAGAGTTTCAAACTAGGACAAGCGCTGTTTTTTAAAGGAAATGTAGAATGGGCTGTGGGAGAATGTTCTGAAGGGACTTTGAATTGGGGAGTCAGGAATATTTGGGAAGAAGGAATATTTAAGCTGCATTCTGAAAATAAGTAGCAGTGAGCTAGAAGACTAGTAAGGAAGTGCATTGTAGAAGATGGACTGGCATGTGCAGAGACATAAGGAGGACGAGTTTGGCCAACTGAAAGTCCTAAAAGAAGGCCCTGTGGCCAGAAATGAATAGCAGGGGACAGACAGAGGGTCCCACAGGCCATGCACAAATTTGAGATTTATACCCAAGGACAATGGGAAGGCATAGGTTTTGAGCAAGAAAATAATCAGCTTTACATTTTTAAATTATCACTCTGGCCACAGTGTGGAGAATGGATGGAGTAAGCCAGACAAGAGGTAGGAAGAAAGTAGAATGGCAAATAGGATGATAAGAATAGGGCACGATAGAGATTTGGCCTCTTGGGGTAGATTCTGGAGAGATGGTGGCTCTGGGAGATAGAAGCAGGACCATGCCCCGCCCCCCCCTTTATTGTTGTTCATGTACAGTTGTCTCCATTTTCCCCCACCACTCCCCCCACCCCAGCCATCCCCACCTCCCACCCTCGATCCTACCCCTCCTTTGTCTTTTTTCCATGTGTCCTTTATACATGTTCCTTGACAACATTCCCTCCTTTCCCCCCATTACCCCCTCATACCTCCCCTCTGGTTACTGTCAGTTTGTTCTTTATTTCAATGTCTCTGGTTCTATTTTGCTTGCTTGTTTGTTGTGTTGATTAGGTTCCACTTATGGGTGAGATCATACAGTATTTGTCTTTCACCATCTGGCTTATTTCACTTAGCATAATGCTCTCCAGATCCATTCATGCTCTTGCGAAGGGTAAGAGTTCTTTCTTTCTTTCTGCTGCATAGTATTCCATTGTGTAAATGTACCACAGTTTTTTGATCCACTCATTTACTGATGGGTGCTTAGGTTGCTTCCAACACTTGGCTCTTGTAAGTTGTGTGACTATGAACATTGGGGTGCATAGCTTCTTTGAGTCAGTGTTTCAGGGTTCTTAGGGTACAATCCCAGCAGTGGAATTGTCAGGTCAAAAGGCAGTTCCATTTTTCGTTTTTTGAGGAAATTCTACAGTTTTCCACAGTGCCTGTATCAGTTTGCATTCCCACCAACAGTGGACTAGGGTTCCCTTTTCTCCACAACCTCGCCAGCACTTCTTGTTTGTTGATTTAGTTATGGTGGTCAATCTGACCAGTGTGAAGTGGTATCTCATTGTGGTTTTAATTTGCATCTCTCTGATGGCTAGTGATGCCAAGCATCCTTTCATATGTCTCTGGGCCCTCTGTATGTCCTTCTTGGAGAAGTGTCTGTTTAGGTAGAAGCAGGACCATGATTAAGAACTAGGGCTCTGGAGTCAGGCTGCCTGAATTCAAACCCTAATCCTACTCTGGCTGATAAACCTTGTCCTGGGGCCACAGTTGCCTCAGCTATAGAATGGAGAGGGGGGATACTAACTGCACCTCAGAGCACGGTGAGGAATAGGTGAGATCATTCAAGTGTCTAAAACAATGATTAGATATATAATGTTACTAATATAATTTTTTAATTACTTTATTGTTGTTCAATTACAGTTATTTGCATCCTCTCCCTCCCCTCCCCCCTCCCTCCAGCCCCCACCTCCCCCCCC
>PVJI01011994.1:0-53570 GCA_004026765.1 Micronycteris hirsuta | reverse complement strand
TTAGTACATGGTGGGACAAGGATTTGAACCTATGCTTCGGACTTGAAAGCAGAGACAATTATCCATGACACTGTACCGACCGAAGAGAAAGCTTTAACTGGACACAAAGGTCATCTTCCTCAGAAGTTCTTAAACATCCAAATTTAATAACCTGAATTAGAACAAGGATAAAATACAAGCTGTAGTTTCTCTGATAACTGAATTTTCATTTCACAGCTTCGATTACGCAAACAGAGAAGAGTTTATCCTGGAATTGCTATGGCTGCTTTTATGATGTGGTAACTCCAGTATTAGAAGTTTTCACACTGCTTACAAGTATCTAGGAAACCTAAATTGTAGAAAGTAAAAGTAAAAGAAATTATCACAAGGATAATCTATTTTCAATACACACTACTGGGAGAGACAGCCCTGAACGTCTCACCAGAAGTTCTTATATTTGTGTTTGGTTTCAGATTAAACAGATTATTTTATCCAGTTGTCTGTATCATTAAATCTACTTCAAATGTTTAGCGAATTACCATGTCTAGGAAAGAAAGGCCAGTGAATGGTAACACTAGCATTAGAGAAAGCAGGATCCTCACTATGACCTTGTATGATGTGACAACCTGACATTAGTCATTGGCTGACTCACCACAGCTTGTTCAAACAGTCTTCTCAGCTTCTGCTCAGATTCTCCAGACACTCCAGACACGATCTCCGTGGCAGCTACTTTGAGAATTGGAAGGTCAAGTTCCTGTGCACAAATGTATAAAAGAATGACCAACTTTTTAAATTTTAACTTCCCTTTTTCCTTCTTTGGTCCCTCTAAAAATTACATTTTAAAGATTTTATTTACTTATATTCAGAGAGAGGGAAAGGAGGGCAAGAGAGAGAGAGAAACACTGATTGGTTGCCTCCCACACGCCCCCTACTGGGGACCTGACCCGCAACTCAGCCATGTGTCCTAACTGGGAATCGAACCGGCAAACTTTTAGTTCGCAGGTTGGCGCTCAATCCACTGAGCCACGTGAACTAGGGCTCAAAATTACATTTTAAAAATGACTACTATCCTCAAGAACGTCTCTTGGTGTTGGTCCAGTAAAAAACCTTATTTAAAAATCTACGGTTTTACTCAAACACACTGACAATCATCTTCCACGTGGTTTTCCTGTACTATAAAACTCTGCTTTCATCACTTCTGAATGAAGGGTCTTCACTCTCAAGGGATGTGCCCCCCACTAGAACCGAGCCAAAACAAACCGACCTGTCGGAGAGGAACAGCAGGGGATGTGGCACAGCTGTCCCCCACACATGCTGCCAGCGCCTCTCTACCCCGAACCCAGGGAAGCAGCCAGTTACCAGTGAGAGGAGGCAGTGCTGTAAGCAAAGGAAGAGAAACTACCACTGTCTCTCACATAAACGGTGACAAGCTGCCTAAATCCTACTCACTCTTCTGGCCATCTTGAAATTCCACCTCCGCAACCATATTTTCTTTGACGCCGACTCTTCACTTGAGTGTCCCAACAGTGATCATATGGCGTCCCGCACGCCTTCTGTCTCCCATTTACTACAACTGCAGCTGCGCAGACATTTATTTGTACGGATGCCTGTTGAATGTCTGTCTCTCACCCTAGACTGAAAAGCTCCTTAAAGATAGAAACTGGGTTTGCGGTGCTTATTACTGATTTCAATGTCTGGCGTGCAGCAGTCACACAACAGATTTGTCCAACAAATGAATACGCTAGGCAAATCCGTCAAGTTCTCCTACTTAGAGGCTTTTGTTTCGTGGAGCACTCATCTATTAGCGAGCAGCAGGGCACCCTTTCCTCAAATAAAACCACTTGGACATTTTGCATTTTATCTCCTAATACAGTGTCTAAAAAATCTGATGGGACTAAAATAAGATTGCTAACTTTTATTTTGCCAAGAGAGTATCTATCTTAGAAAGAATATTTTAACCCTAAAAAGTATAAAACCATGATCCTGAATGAAAATCTTGAATAAATTTAGCTCTACAAAAAAAAAAAAAAAAAAAAAAAAAAACCAGCCTGGCTGGTATAGCTCAGTGGATTGAGCGCAGGCTGGGAACCAGACGGTCCCGGTTTGATTCCCGGTCAGGGCACATGCCTGGGTTGCGGGCCAGGTCCCCTGTGAGGGCCATGTGAGAGGCAACCATACATTGCTGTTTCTCTCCCTCTCTGTCTCCCTCCCTTCTCCTCTCTCTAAAAATAAATAAATAAAATCTTTAAAAACAACAAAAAACAATATATCTGTAGTTTTCTTATTTCACTGCCCTTTAGAACCACTGGCTTCGAGAAAGGACAGTAGCTCAAATGTAAAATGTAAATGTGTTTAAAAAAAAAAAAGGAGGGGGCTGTTCACAGCTATATGATTTTGTTTCCCACCCAATCCTTGCCATGTAAATGACTGGGTACATTTGAAAAAAATGCATCTCAGAAACAGCAGCATGAGAGGTAAAAAATAAAAAATAAAAAATGAAGAAGGGATCAGTCCTCTTGACAATATGACAAATCTCGTTGATCAAAGAGAAAAAAACAAATATTGACAAAAATAAAAGCAACCAAGCGCCAGCAAACCTCACCCCAGCAATCGCATGTGCAAGTAATGTCTTCCCGCAGCCGGGCGGTCCGTGAAGGAGAACTCCGCGAGGGGGGACAACGCCCAGGTGCTGGTAGACCTCCGGGTGGCGCATGTGGATGAGCATCTTGCAGACTTCCTAGCAGGGAACAAACAGCAAAGATGTCTTTCTCAGCCCAAGAGAGAAAGAATCAACATTGAATGAAATGTCCTTATTCTTTGGAGCAGCAAAGAGAGTACAGGCTTTAGACTTAGACCTGAGCTTGAACTCCAGCTCTGGTGCCCACTGAGTGACTCCAGCAACTCAGCAGTAACATCCCCGAGCTTCCACTTTCTAATGCCTACCCTGCATGCAATGAGCACGGTAATTGGCATAGACTAGACACAAAAAATAAGTAGGACCCATTTTATTACTACTTCTAAATAATGTCACTTATGAAGCATGTATCGAGGTACACTATAATTAAAGTGGTGACAAAGTTGAAGCTATTGTGCTTCTTTTATCCCTCAAAACCCTGAAGGGTCCAAGGTAAGTCCGCCCTTCTCACCACCCCAGTCTCCTTTTCTACACAGGTTCCTATCGGAAACAAAGAGGTGGACCTGGTGTGCGTGACTAATGAGCAACATGCCCACTGGGAGTAAATTATGAACGTGAATAACCTTTAACGTTGTGTCATTGCCTCCAACATCTTCAAACTTCACGCTGGAGACCTGGAATTCCAGCCCTAGGGCATCGGCTGGTGACCGGAAAGGGAGGAAGTGAGAAGATCAGTGATGCAGTAGTAACTCACATTTAACAATGCTTAAGTGAACAATTCTTAAGTAAACAAATTCTTAAGTATCCACTGGATACTGAAACATTTTCTAATAAATGTCTCTGCACAGAAGGGCCCCCAATCAAATCAGCTTGGAAGAGTGACACCTTCCTCAAAGCAAACACGACCACCATCACCCACAAGACCTGAATCTCACCCTTCTTTTGCAGGATAGCTTCTATTTCCCCATCTACTTCCTGAAGATCTTCTTTCTTCCTTTTGTCTCTTTTGCTCTTTAACCTGCCCTTCCTTTTCTTATTACTCTCCAGAAGAGAAGACTCTTTTGAATCCTGGATGATTATAGCAAAGAGAATTGGAAAAGGTCCATTAATAATTCAAAAGGGGAAAGGTTTTGGCAACTCAAAAAGCTTGGTTCATGTAAACCACTTAGAGACTCACTGTCCAAGAGAAATACAATGTGCACCACATATGCAAATTTACACATGCTAGCAGCCTCATTTAAAAAAAAGAAAAAAGTGCCCTGGCTGGTGTGGCTCAGTGGATTGAGCGCGGGCTGCAAACCAAAGGGTTGCCTGTTCGATTCCCAGTCAGGGCACATGCCTGGGTTGAGGGCCAGGCCCCCAGTGAGGGCCATGTGAGAGGCAACCACACATTGGTTTTTTTCCCTCTCTGTCTCCTTCCCTTCCCCTCTCTCTAAAGATAAAAATAAAATCTTTAAAAAAAGAAAAAAGAGTAGGGGTGTGGTCCAGGATAGAAATGACGGCAATAGTGCAGAGAGATGAAACTGCACACGTATTTCAAGTTCCTATGTCTTTTGTTTAACACAAGCATCGGCTTAATATTACATTCAATGAAAAGGCTGTAAAGTACTCTACATGGGGCTAAAATTTCACTGCAAAAATACCTCTATCTCAGATACTGGCTTCTTATTACTTTTCTCCTCTGGTAGGTCCAAGAAAAAACTGTCTTTCTTTCCACCTGGAGTTTTGTCAATAAGCCATCCTCCTTCGGAACCCCTGGCAGGAGTCTTCAAAGGAGGGGAACCGGTTTTGGAAGGTATCGGTGGTGCTGAAACGCTGGTTTCTCTCTGCTCCATCTCAGGAGTACTTGAAACAGAGTCAGGATTTCCTTTCCGATATAAGGAGAGCAGGGAGCTGTTCATGTGATTTGCCAGCTGGCAGAAACATGATTTTAGCATTAGTTACTCAACAGGTACTCATAAAGTTTGACTGCCTGTATTAGTAAGTGTTCCACATTTCGCTTCCAATAGCTCCTAACATTTAAAGTCAGAAAAATAGGCGTTTGCAATGAGATGACTCAAACACAAACCCTTACTATCCAAAAAGCTGTACCTCCTCTCCACTCCAAGTTAATGTACCAATTCGTAATTGGCAGTTAAATAAAACCCAACATGAATGGTCGCTTTAAAAAAATATAACAGAAGCATGACCATGAGCTGCTAGTCAGTCAATGAGAGTTACTACTATCCCATCAATAAAACTAGACCACGTATAACTGAATACCATCACAACTGCTGATAGACTCAAAAACTGAATCATCAGTGGGGAAAAAATAAAGAGGAAGTTACAAATAATCTTATATATTATCCCCATGCTTCCCTTTAATCCAAGTCTATTTATTGGCAATGCTAACTCTTTGGTAAAAAAAAAAATAAAAATGTATCCTTTTTATCATTTTTACTACGAATTCCCCTTTCTGTTGATGTCTGCTCTTACTTCTGGCCATCCCCTTCCCTTCTTTTCCCCTGTGTAATTGGCTAGAATAAAAACATGGGAAAAATGGTTAACACAAGTTTACTAACACTGTACAGAGGAAGCAGTCAACTGTTTAGTGATGAAGATGTTCAAAGTCTCCACTGACGGTCTGGCTTACCTGTGGATCTGGGTAATCTTCCATATTTGAATCATCATCTGAATAGCTTTCAAAATACCTCAGTAAAAAAGAAGAAGAAACATGTTAAAGGCTTTTCTCTCACATCCTAAAAAATTTACTACCTAAAACAAGAAACCCTGCATAGTGAAAGAGAATATCGTGGTGGTGAGGAGTGCAGGCTTTGGAATCAGAAAAATCTGGGTTCAAACTCCAGCTTCACCAGTTATTAGCTTCTACTAATCTCTCTGCGCCTCAGCTTCCTTATCTACAAA
This sequence comes from Micronycteris hirsuta, assembly GCA_004026765.1. Classification (NCBI taxonomy): domain Eukaryota; kingdom Metazoa; phylum Chordata; class Mammalia; order Chiroptera; family Phyllostomidae; genus Micronycteris; species Micronycteris hirsuta. The sequence continues at coordinate 48,052 of PVJI01011994.1, read as the reverse complement.
ATGGAGATAATAATATATAACTCACTGAATTATTAGAAGATTAAGTGAAAGCTTGCAAAGTCCTTAATACACAGAAAATGCTTAATAAATTGCAGTTTCCTGTAGCTTAGCAATAAAAAAATAATGAACTGCTAATTCCCACCAGATCCAAGGGTCCTGTTTAGGAATACCGGACACTAGGGTGGAAATACCCCAGCAAGTCATAATTAAGCACCGAGTAAAAAATTCTCAAGTTCAACATGACCAAGCCACGCAGACAAACCTAACTTTTCCAAGTACGTTCAGGAGGACAAAAACCAAACATAAACCCTAACAACTACAAACTGAGAATGCATCAGTTCATTATAACCAAGAGTTGATATCTAATAACTTCAAGGAACTATAAAACTGTTACTTGAAGTTTACTGTTGTTTCTCTAGCAAATAATTGAGTATAAAAGGGGTTTTCCTAAGTAAAAAGGTCGACATGAATGCTATGCCCCTCTTTTATAATTAAGATGAGAATTCTTTTTCTACTCATTGAATTCAATTAATAGAATTTGGGGCATTTCTTTTCAATGTAAAGAAGGTGGGTTACTCAACTATTTGGGAACAAGTGTTTCTGCCCTACAATTCAAACCCGAGAAGTATAATTAATTACAAATAGACTAAGGAGATAAATGTAATATCATGGGACAAGAAAAAAGTACAAGTAATTAATTACTCTATGTACTCTGTGACAGAGATCTATGGAGGCACCATCAGCACAAACCATAAAGGAAAAGGCCGACGGATGTGACCAAGTAACAATGCAGAACTTCTCTAATCAAAAGACATTATGAACAAAAAGGCAAATGGCAAAATGGGGCAAGCATTTGCAATACATATAAAAAGAGGTGCTATTTTATACAAAGACCTCTAACAACTAATAAGGAAAATTCAAATACTTCTCAAATAAAAGACAAAACCCATAGGCAAGCAATTCACAAAGCAAACATTAAACAATAAAAGGAAAATCACTAGTTATTAAAAATCACAAATAAAAACAGTATGATCAATTTTTGCCAACGTAAGTGGCAAAGATGAAGTACTAGTGTAACCAGGGCTGCGGGAGTGCCGAGAAACGCACTCCTCACACGGAGCTGGGGGGTGCAAACCAGCGCAGCCCTCTGGAGGACCGCTCCACATGCGCTCAAAAACATAAACCCCCGACCCCAGAGATATCGCCTCAAGATTTTAACATAAGAAACAAGCAAATGTGTGCAAAGACATCTGCACAAATGGATTATTTATTATACATACAATTGTGCAAAACTAGAAACAACCAAATGTCCATGAATATGCAACTACTTAAAGTTATGTAAATCCAAATGAAAAAGCAGCAGCTCTGAAGAATGAAAATAAGCTATCACCACAGATCCTACAGACACTAAAAGGAAAATGGACAAATTGCTTTAAAAGTTTACCAACAATGACATAAATAAAAAAATAGGAAGAACACAATATCTAACAAAATTAAATGTTAACAAAATTCTTTCCAAAAAGAAGGCTCCAGGCCTAGATGAATTTGGGTGAATTCTAAGAAATACTGAAGAAAGAAATAACAGTAACATTACACCCACTGTCTTCATAGAGTACAGACAAAAATACTTTCCAATCTATGAGGCCAGTATAACCTTAAAACCTGACACAGACGTTGCAAAGAGAAAAAACAGACCAAAATGGATATAGACACAAACGTCTACAGAAAAGGATTAGCAAATAGAATTCAACAACAATAAAAAGGATAATATATCAGCACCAATTAGGGTTTATTCCAGGAAAGCAATGTGAGCTCAACACTCAAAAATCTACGTAATTTACCAAATTAATAGAATAAAGAGAGAAAGCCATAATAGAATCTTTCAATAAAAGCATAAAAAGCAGTTGACAAATGTAATACTTATTATTCATTACAAAAAAATCTCAGCGAACTAGGAATATTAGGAAAGTTCCTGAACCTGCGGCAGGGTATCAAGGTGTATAAAAACTGCAGCTATCATCACGGTTACAGCGCGAGCCCGTCTGAAAGGAAAGTCTGGCCGCAGGCACCGCTGGTGTGACGGAAAATGGGACGGATTCTTCGGGAGAGTTTGCCAGTTTCTTAGAAAGTTAAATACGCTGTGACCATATGACGCGGCGGTCCCACACCTGGACAGCTCCCAAGGGAAATGAAAACATTCTCCATGCACGGCTTGGCCACAAGCACTCACAGCAGCTTTCTTTGGAATGGCCCCAAAGTGGAAACAACCCATCGAAAGAAAAGTGGATTAAAAAGTCATGGCACAGTCATACATGCTCGGCAGTCAAAAGCAATGAACTGTTGATAACACAGCATTGATAAACCTCCAAATTATTATGCTAAGTGAAAGACTGTATTTTAAAAGCATATACTGCATGTTGCCATCCATATAAACTAGAAAAATGCAAACCAACTATTTAGTGACAGAAAGCTAATCAATGGCTGTCTGCGAATGGGGGTACAGGGAGAAATGTATTGCAAAGACACAAAAAAAACCGTGTGGGACTGATGGAAATGTTCCGTATCTTGCGTATGGTGATGGTTTAATCAGTGTATACATATGTCAAAACTCAACAAGCTGCATAGTTATACTGCAATACACTCATAGGAAACTTAATAATATTATTTCTTATAATTAATTGATACCTTTTTAGATATCTAGTGTATTAGGGTAGAGAAAAACAAAGATGATGAGACAGTTCTGTTGGTAACGCAAACAAGTAAGTAAGTCATCTCAAAACCATACACGGTAATATGATGAATGTCATCATAAACATCTGTACGTAGGAGTTACGGAAACACTAAGAAAGGGGTCTAAAGCCTGACAAAGGTAACAACCGCATTTTGAAAGCTGACTCTTGAATGCTGAGTGGGAGTTTGTGAAAGAGAAATGAATGTCGCAGCTACAGAAAGCTGCACAATGAAAGGACGTGACTTCTCTGGGGACGAGCGAGCCTCAGTGTGTCTGCAGGTAAGGATGGGGAGGCGAGGGAAGTGTTACGCAGTGCCACGTCGGCGATGAAGGGCCACTAAAGTCTTATAGGCAGGACTGTAACGTGACCAGGTGCGTGTGTTAGGAAAAAACCCTCCCTTTTGTGATCCTTACTCATTATCCTCTTCGCCTTGTCTTGCTCTTTTTGCCAGATGTTCATCTTCTAATTCTTTTAGATCCTTATGTTCCTTCTCACTACTAATTATGCTAAACACTGAAACAAACAGAAAAAATGCCATGAGCTAAAACCATTCCTTCTATAGCTATATTAATTATTTGGCTCTAACGCTAATGGACTCACCTCTTTCTACCTGAATCCGAAAGGCATTTCTTTTTCTTCGACCATAGTCTACACTGGAGAACATAACAGAAGTTTAGTACAGTGGTCTTCCCCACACAGATTCGCACAAATACATAATCATGTCACTGCATGGACACTGACCATAAACCTATTTTCAAACAATGCTGGAGTTTACATTTTATGACTCTAGTTTCTCCTGATTAGAAATGGAGTTACAGCATCAGAAACATAGCCAGCTGGTACCGAAGGAGACAGAGATGAGATGAGATGAAGGCTCTTGGACTCCTGGGATTCTACAGAGCAGGCCAAGAGAGCTATTCAGCTATGAACATCATTCTCCTTAAAGAAAAGGAAGCCTCCCAGGGAGGCTCAGAGGTTAGCAGCGCTGCCACTGCCACCAGGGGCCTGGGGAGCACAGGCCTGCACAGTGGCACTGTCCTCGCCTCTGTTGCAAAGGGCAGGGCCGCCATCCTAGTGAGCCCACGGGACAGAGCGCTGAGCCAGACGATTATTCTTAAAGTCCAGGGAACTCACCCTGCTATGCCTCTGACTTGCCTGAGACCATAACCCCTTTCTTCTTTCCAAGTTCTCCCTTTGGAATGACAATGTCTACCCTACATTTGTCCACTATTGCATTTTGGTAGCAGGTAACTGGTCTGGTTTCCCAGGTCACAGCTGGAGAGGAATTCTGCCTCAGGATGAATTATAGCTCCAGTCACACCCACACCTGAGTTTGATGAGATTTTGGAGTTAGAGATGAGACTGAAATGGGTTAAGACTTCTGGGGCTGCTGTTCATTTACTTGTAAGCTAGAGGGACATGAATTTGGGGCGGCAAGAGGGCAGAGCATTATGAGCTGAGTTGTATCCCTCCAAAATTCACATGCTGAAGTTCTAACCCTGAGTACCTCAGAACATGACTGTATCTGGAAACAGGACCTTTAAAGATGTAACTAAGGTAAAATGATGTCATATGGGTGGGCCTCAATCCCGCAGGACTGGGGTCTTTATCAGAGGAGCTTAGAATACAGACAGCAGACACAGAGGAAAGACCATGTGAAGTCACAGGAGGAAGAAGGCTGCCAACCAAGGAGACACCTCAAAAGAAACCCATCCTGCCAATGCCTTGATCTTGGACTGACTTGTAGCCTCCACAACTGTGAGAAATTAAATTTCTGTTGTTTAAGCTACCCAATCTGGGATACTTTTTTAGACAGCCCTAGCACACTAATATGTAGACAAAGAGAAAAAAAAAAAAGGAACAGCGAAACAGACAAAGGGTTATTTCATGAAGCAAGGACAAGGATTTACTCTCCAGCGGGAAGACCACACAAGTAACACATTTCTATGAAGAGACTCGGGGAGGGGAAGAGTTGGGGGGATTAAAAAAAAAGACTCAAGAAGCTGAGGGCGATCATGCCTGATGGCTTTGATTTTTTAATAAAGCAGGAAAAGAATATTCCTGAGCAGACGATAAGGTACTGAAAGAAGAGACGCAGCCACTCCCTGCAGTCACAAGGACAGTCCCCTGTCAGTAACAGGTGCCTGATAAATGTTTGTACAGTTGAACTGAATTCTGAACTGATGGACTGGTGAACCAAGGCCAGCAGCTATTAACATCAACTGGAAGTTTAAGCAGAATGGAAACTTAAAACATGGCAGGAAAGAAAAGCGACAATCTGCAGACAACATTTCTTTACCTGTACATTCTCTGTAGATCCGATGCTAAGACTCCTGGGTCCACATATTTGCCACATCTGTTACTGGTGAGGTACTAAAACGGAAAACACAAGAAATATGACCACTCAATATTTCAAACTCAGAGATTTTAATTGACAAACTGAGAGACTGAGCTACTCAAACATACCATACTTTAATGTAAACCCTTCGTTAATAAAGCATACCAGGAACAGAAATGAAAGTCACTGAAGGACAGTCACAACCGGAATCTGAGAATTTAATGAAAAGGGTCGCTACACAGTCACTACAAAAGCCACAAGGCAGCCAGGGAGCAGATACCGCGTTCTAGATTCCCAACACCCCAGAACAAAGCACTGCACCCCCAAGTGCCCCAAGGGAGAGTTCAGATATGAAGGGACACAGTAATATGTGACATCTGCCCAACTCTGCAGGAACCACAGCCCGGGACAATGCATGGCTTCAATGGTAAAGCACCTTTTGGCGATGCCCTATCTTTGCAAAACTGGCCTTCCAGCAGCTGCTGAGATAAAAAGCAAATCCCATGCAAAACTCGACATGGAACAGGACAGGAGTGGCAGTGACAACCTGAATGCAAGACAGGAGAAGTGGTCCCACAGGCACAAAAATCCCACTCGTCAGTAATGTGGTTATGGAAGAATAAAACACAAATATACTATTTTTCTTTCAACTTTTACATATTATATTCTCAAAAGGCTACTACGTTATTTGAACTACATAGTTGTTAAGTTGCTGAAACCTAATTACTTAATAAACAGACTTATTAGGTATGGAGCACCATGCAAATATTAACAAGAAACTAAGAGCCCGAGAACCTGTCTGAGGGGGCCTTTGGCACATCATCTCTTTACTACTCACAATCCTATGGGGTGGACGTAGTATCCCCCATTTTGGAGAGAAGGAAGTTTAAGTGAGGCTTTAAAGGGTTAAGTACTTGCTCAGAAGCACAGAAACTAAAGGGCCAGGTTTCAAACCTGGGATATCTAACTTAACTTCTGTGTTTCCATACTTGGTAGTTATCCAGCCCAGCCCCCCAACCTGACAGAACTTCTTCCCAAGAATCCCTACACACACTGACTGGTGTGGCCAGTGTGGCTTGGTTGGTTGGGTATTCACCGCAAACTGTGAAGTCGCCAGTTTGATCCTGGTCAGGGCACATGACTGGGTTGCAGATGTGGTCCTGGTCAGGGCGAGTGTGGGTATGAGAGGCAGCAAATCAGTGTTTCTCTCCCTTCCCCTAAAACTCCCTTACCCAGGGTAACGTTCTTCCTAAATGCTTCTGCTTACAAGAGACTAGGCAGCAAAAGCTGGACTGTTCTGGTTAACCTTCCCGTTCACTAGGTTCCTATAATATGCTGTCCTTTACTATAGTCAATTTTGAATTATACTTATTTCTATATATCTCATACCTAATGCAATTCAAAAAGTTCCTTGATGGTAAGAGAAATAATATGCTAAATTTGGGGGTAATTTGTAAGCAGCAGTAGATAGACTAAAGTGTACTGGTAAATGAAAAAAGCAAGCAGCAGAACTGATGCAAATAAGTCTGTAGTTTTTTAAAATAAATACATAATACATGTGTAAGTGCATATATGCATACAAAGTTTTAAGAAATATGCAGCCATGGTTGGTGTGGCTCAATAGATTGTCAGCCTGCGAACCAAAGGCCACTAGTTCAATTCCCTGTCAGGGCACATGCCTGGGTTGCAGGCCAGGTTTCCAGTAGGGGGCGCAAAAGTAAATAAAGTCTAAAAAATAAATAAAAGAAAAAAAAAGTGGTAAAAGCACAGCAGCTCAGGTCACTTCCAACACTTACAAACCAGTGTGCAGCTCCGAACAGGAGATCGCACAGATGCCCGTAAGGGAAGAGAAAAGTATACAGCTCGCACACTCCAATATAAAGAAAAATCTCTTTCTCCTAAATAAGCTTGCTTGCTGACTGTACCACTCCAAGTCATTTGCCACACACTGCTTCCTATCCATAATTATGAAAATGAAAAAAAAACCAACCAACAACAACACTCACACCACCTATTTTTACTGTAACCCAAGCTGATCCCAAGTTTCTTGAAAATGCAAATGCTTTAAGGTCCCCAAAGCGCCTCGTACAGGGGTGGAAGGTGTGTGTCCGAAGAACGTGTCTCTCCTAAGGACCCGAGACAGGAAGACTGGCACTAAAGGAATGTCTCCACTGCCTTCACTGATCTCCGCCGAGGTCCAGTGGACCAGGGGGCTGCACCCTGCCCCCGACCCGGGCGGTTTCTGGAAACTACGCCCCGCGGCGGGAGGGAAGGCCCAGAACGCCCGGCAGAGGATGGAACTGTCAACAGCCACACGCCCGAACGCGACTGGGGCTGGCGGCCCGGAGAGCTCGGCGCTGGAGCCGCCCTAGGACGGCGCCCCCGGGCAGCGGATGCGGACCACTGGGAGGCGCGGCGCCCAGCACGCACCTGGATGACTCGCTGCTTCAGCTTGTTATCCACGAAATTCGCGGGTCTGGGTTTCATCACGGCCGCCTCCGCCGCCACAGCCTGGGCACTGGGCTTCACGTGACCGGGGGCCTCCTCCAGGCTGCCCGCAGCGATCGCCGGACCAGCTGCCCTCAAAAGGCGCCCCGCGCGCCCTGATCCACGCCGTTCCCGCAGCGCCTTTGCACCGCGTGTTAGAGAGAAAAACTACCGAGAACAACGAGCAGAACCGAGAAAACATCAGGGAGTTTCTAGGAGTCTTATTTTGCAGGCTTGTCCAACAAGCCCTGGATGACAAGGACCCCTTTGAACAAGCTCAACTTTATTGTTTCCAACTCGCCGAACACGTGTGCGCGGCGGCTGCCGGTAGGTTCTCGCGGGGCTCTGAATGTTTAACACCAGAAGTTATGGATACTTGGGAGGGTTTAAAAAGCGTAAAAAGCAGACCGCCACCCTGCTGCTTATTTTTCTGTCTGAATCACCAGGTTTTGGAGGCTGACACAGAGGCTGGGTGTCAGAAGACGAGGAAAGTCTGCTTCCTCCAGAAAGGTAAACCACATGTTAAATTTGGGAAGCATTTATCTTATGCCATTTCCCACAGATAATTTGTTGAGTACATTCAGTGCAAGACTTTATCTTGGCAAAGAATTTTATTTCATTAAAAAAATTTTTTTAAGAAGCAGCAAGAGAAAAGGAGACAGTTACCTACAAAGGAATTCCCATAAGACGGTCAGCTGATTTCTCAAAAGAGACCTTGCAGGCAAGAAGGGGCTGGAGAGAAGTATTCCAAGTCATGAAAGGCAAGGACCTACATCCAAGAATACTCTATCCAGCAAAGTTTTCATTTACAATGGAAGGGCAGATAAAGTGCTTCTCAGATAAGGTCAAGTTCAAGAAGTTCATCACCACCCAGCCTTTATTGTATGAAATGTTAAAGGGAGTTATATAAAGTATGGAGGAATATCAACAGGGGAGTGGTAGGGGGAGAGTGGGGGAATGGGGCACAGAACAAGTAGCATAAATGGGAGGTAGACAACAGATAGGGGGAGGTTAGAATAGTATAGGAAGTGCAGGAGCAGAAGGACTTAGGTGTATGACCTATGGACAAAACTAAAGGGTGGGGAAAGGGGGGGTAAGGGGGTGGGGGGCAAGAAGGGGAAAGTGGCACAACTGTAACAGCATAATCAATAAAATATAGTTAAAAAAAAAGACATATCACGACCAAAAAAAAAATTTTTTTTAACTATTTTTCCATTACCATTTATCCCCCACTATACTCTTTTCGACCCCTCCCCCACCTCCGGCAATTACCATAGCCCCGAATTTTATTAAGCGTGTTTATTTGCCCCAAGAAGTTTATTTTCAATTAAGGAGACAGGTAAAGGGACAATTATTATTTTCTTAAAAACTACCGGCTTTAGTTTCTGTTTGCTTGCTTGTTGTGTTTTTAATATTCTTATTTGAGGTCTTACTTGGCTTAACGCAATATTAGGCGCAGCCTAAGTAATGTGCCGTGGTGAGGAGAGGTAGGAGAGGAGATGGAATTAAACAGGACACTACTGATTATTTTCTCCTTAGAGTTCAGATTATATCACTACTCTTTTCAATAGTTCTCATCTGAACAATGAGTAAAGTATAGAGTCTCACTCTGATACTCAACACTTTGGCCAGCTCGGCTCTAACTTCATCTCCTACTTCTTCACAGATGCTTTTCACTAAATAGCATAGCATTGCCTGCAGTTACGCAATGTGTATTCGTGTTTATTTCACAGGCACTGGAGAAATAAATAGAGCTCTGAAGAAACAGGAAAGGTTCCTGCTTCTGTGGAGCTTACAGTTGAAAGGTAATGATTATAAACAGATAAATTATACACAGTATTTTGCTTCCATTGACATTTCCTCTTGTCCACAATGCCCTTCCTGGCCAGCCTATGACTTTCAGAACCCTAGCTAACCGTCTCCCTTTCAGCCCTTCCTGGTATTTCCCTTCTCCACCCATTGGACCTTCCTCATTCACTGAACACTATATTTATTGAATGCGTAAGCATTTCAGTCCCTGCCGTAACCCCTGGGTCTTGTGAGAAAAGCAAAAGCATTTTAATTGTAGCCCTGGCTGGGTAGCTCCTTTGGTTAGAGCATCATCCCAATACCTCAAAGTTGAGGGTTCGATCCCTGGTCAGGGCACATGCAAGAGGCAAGCAATGAATGCATAAATAAGTGGAACAACAAATCGATGTTTCTCTCTCTCCCTTCCATTCTCCCTCCAAAATCAATCAATAAAAAATTATTTAAAAGAATGATAATTGTAACTTTTATACCATTTTTGTTAGATTAAGTATGTGCTTGAATATATTAAATGTTGGCGACAATTCCCTACAGCAAGTAACATAAATACATTCGAGGCCCAGTAACTTTTTAAATGTAATGTAATTCCATGCATGTGCCATAAAGAATGAAAATAGGTTGAATGTCCCAGTAGCATCACAACATACATGGAGCAGCATAATTTATTAGTTTATATTTTGTCATAGAATACTGTTATACATTCAGGGTTGTCTTCATGGGTCTGCAATCTGCACTCACAGAGGGATTTGTGCTTAGAAGGGTCCCACACTTGGTTTCATGCTCTACTGTCACCTTCTTGAATTTCTTAATAGTACTTCTTGAACAAGTTGCCCCTTATTTTAATTTTGCACTTGGCCAAGGAGTGTGTTTCTCACCTCTCGACTGCCTCAGATGTGCAGTAGGCAATGATTGAAAGTGATTTAATGCTAGATACCAATACTGGTATACCTGAGCATTTTTCCATTGGAATTATCTCCAGTAATTTACAATACCACACATCTAACCCAAAAAGATACTGAATACTAACCTGAGTGCATATACATCTCAAGAACTTCGCGGAGCAATTCAGTGTCCTCCATTCTTTGATGGCACAGCCCCACCTAGTGGTGTTAGCGCATTACACCTTCTGTTGCTCACACCTTTGCACGCCACTCCTCCCTCCAAACTTTGTAGTTCACTAGCAAACAGCCTCTTGTCTAATTGTGCTTTATATTTAGGGCTATGTGCTTATTTACTCAGAAAAGTCCTGATTTTTTGCCTCGTAATCCAGCATAATTATTAATAGTCTCCCCTTTATGGAAATAAATGAAAATCACCTAAATGAGAATAGGCAAAGACTCTTCAGAGCTTGTAGCCAGCCACCATGACTTGCATTTTGGCAGAGACTCAAAGGCAGGCAGAGGAACGGGAAAGCGTTATAGCTGAAGACAGGAAGGCTTCAGATACCCCCTGATTGAAGGCTGCCAGCACGGGGACGCTGTAGGCGGGCCCTGTGGAAGGGTTAGGGGAGCGTATTTGGCTTTCTCTGGTTGGTCCTAAATTTGAGGCGCAGAGACAAAAATATAGAGAAGTAGTCACTTATTAAAGGGGTCCTGGTCATTTAGGGCCAATTGTTACAGGATTTATTGTTGGCTTCCTGGTTTCTTTCTTTTTTTTTTCTTCCTTTTTTTTATCTCTTTGTTGGAGATAGTGGTCTGGCTTCCTGTAGGTCTGACTCATAGGTAGCAGGCTGGCTTCCTGGTCTGGTTGTTGCAGATTATAAGGCAGAATTCTGTTTTTATATATGGCCTGGCCATTGTTCATTTGTACAGTCAGTTCCTCACCTTCATCTCTAAGTCTCTAAAAAGTGTTCCAGTGTGGACAATGCATTATATGGTCACCCTGTGTTTAAAAGGAACAGGGACCCCTGGCTGGTGTGGCTCAGTGGATTGAGCGCTGGCCTGCAAACCAAAAGGTCTCTTGTTCGATTCCCAGTCAGAGCACATGCCTGGTTGTGGGTCAGGTCCCCATTGAGGGGTGTGCAAGAGACAACCACACACTGATGTCTCTCTCTCTTTCTCCTATGCTTCCCCTCTGTCTAAAAATAAAATCTTTTTAAAAAGAACATAGAGAACAATGTGAGAGTAAATCTGGAATAATTTTAATAATATCTTTCCTTATAATCAGTAGGGGTCATTCATTTGGCAGACATTTATTAAACACCAGCTATTTACAGGATAGAAGATACCAGGGGTACAAAAACTAGTAAGTCTGTTACCTTTATCATAATCTCAGGCGCGGCTGGCTAGGCATGTAATGAAGACAATGGGACAAATGCTGTGCTAGAGGTGTGTCCAGGGTGCAGTGGGAGTGTAATGGCAGCTGGTTTATAAATAATCTGTTAACAGTCAGTCTAACTTTGACCTGTGAGCCCTTTATGATCCTATAAACCTATGTTGTATCAGGCCAATCCAGCTGATTTTGCCTCCATTCTAATTCCCCTATTTATCCTCTTCTCTCCGCATTGATCTTGCAGACAAACATCTCCTTTTCCTACATTCAGTGCACCAAACAGAAGGATATTTAAAAAATGTAAATCAGAACGAGGTACTTTCATACTTAAAAATCTCCAGTGGTTTATCATCATATTAGAATAAAAGTCTCACTTTTTTATATTAAATATATTTTATTGATTATGCTATTACAGTTGTCCCATTTCCCCTCCTTTATTCCCCTCCACCCCGCATACCCCTTCCCACCTGCATTCCCCTCCTTTAGTTCGTGTCCATGGGTCATATGTATAAGTTCTTTGGCTTCTACATTTCCTGTACTATTCTTAATCTCTCCCTATTTTCTACCTACCATTTATGCTACTTATTCTCTGTACCTTTACCCCCCTCTCCCCCTCCCACTCCCCTGCTGATAACCCTCCACATGATCTCCATTTCTGTGATCTCCATTCCTGTTCTAGTTGTTTGCTTAGTTTGCTTTTGTTTTAGGTTCGGTTGTTAATAACTGTGAGTTTGTTGTCATTTCACTGTTCATATTTTTGATCTTCTTTTTCTTAGATAAGTCCCTTTAACATTTCATATAATAAGGGCTTGGTGATGATGAACTCCTTGAACTTGACCTTATCTGGGAAGTGCTTTATCTGCTCTTCCATTCTAAATGATAGCTTTGCTGGATAGAGTAATCTTGGGTGTAGATCCTTACCTTTCATGACTTTGAATACTTCTTTCCAGCCCCTTCTTGCCCGCAAGGTTTATTTTGAGAAATCAGCTGACAGTCTTATGGGAATTCCTTTGTAGGTGATTGTCTCCTTTTCTCTTGCTGCTTCTAAGATTCTCTCCTTTTATCTTAGCTAATGTAATTATGATGTGCCTTGTTGTGTTCCTCCTTGGGTCCAACTCTGGGACTCTGAGCTTCCTGGACTTCCTGGAAGTCTATTTCCTTTGCCAGCTTGGAGAAGTTCTCCTTCATTATTTGTTCAAATAAGTTTTCAATCCCTTGGTCTTCCTCTTCTTCTGACACCCCTAAGATTCAGATGTTGGAACGTTTAAAGTTGTCCCAGAGGTTCCTAAGCTTCTCATTTTTTTTTAATTCTTGTTTCTTCATTCTGTTCTGGTTGAATGTTTCTTTCTTCCTTCTGGTCCACACCGTTGATTTGAGTCCCAGTTTCCTTCCCATCACTGTTGGTTCCCTGTATGTTTTCCTTTATTTCACTTTTCATAGCCTTTATTTTTTTCCTCTAATTTGTGACTATATTCAACCAATTCTATGAGCATCCTGACTACCAGTGTTTTGAAGTATGCATCTGATAGTTTGGCTATCTCTGCGTCACTTAGTTGTTTTTTTTCTGGAGGATTTTCTTTGTTCTTTCATTTGGGCCATTTTTTTCTCTGCATTCCTCTTACACAGTAAGGGGGGGAGCCTAGGTGTTCACCAGGGCGGGAAACCCACATCGCTGCCTTCTGACGCTGCCTGTGGGGGCAGGGCCTGAGAGAGAACAGTGCCGCTTGCTCCGCTCTCTGCCGGCTTTCAGTCACTTCCCCCACTACCCACAAGCAAATTGGGCCCTTCTGGTGCTGATTCCCAGGTGTGTGGTTTTGTGTACGTTCTAGGACCCTGTGGGTCTCTCCAAGGAACTCTCCTGTGAGGCTGGGAGTTTCTCCCGCTGCCGCCTCAACCCCCACCGGTGTTTTCAGTCAGAGGTTTGAGGCTTTATTTCCCCACTGGAGCCCTGGGTTGAGGGTCTGTCTCGCTCCCCAGTTGTTCCTCCCGGTTTATCTGCAAGTGAATGTGGGACCGCCGGTCCACCAGCCACCACCTTGATGTGAGTCCTCTCTGCCAGCTGCCTGGCTTCACCCTTCCTACCGACTGGATGTGTCTTCTTTCACTCCTTGGTTGTCGGGCTTCCATACAGTTAGGTTTTCTGTCAGTTCTGGTTGTTTTTTGTTTCTAAATTTGTTGTTGTCCTGTGGACCCCTGGCAAGCAGGCACAGTGTGTCTACCTACGCCTCCATCTTGGCCAGAAGTCTAAAAGTCACACTTCTTGCCAGGGGTCCACAAGACTCAGGTGACCTTGTCCCGCCCACCTCTGACCTCCCCAAGTCCTCTCACCCTTATCCATGGTATTGTTTTAGCCATAGAGGCCTTTTTCTCTATTCCTGACTCACAGCATGTTTCTCTGAGCAGTTGAGCCTTTGCGACCACTGTTCCTGCGTCTGAAATACTCTGCCTGCAATCTTCATGTAGCTATTCAGATTTCATCTTAAAATGTCACTTCCAGCCTGGTTTTCTCTGATCACCCAGTCTCCAAGGGGTTTCCCACCCTTCCCCTACCCTTTCTGAAGTACTTAAAATTTTTTTTAAATTTTTACATCTTCATAGAGACTGTCAAAAATTGTCAGTGCTGACTGTATTTCCAGTTGTCACAGCGGGGTATTGGGAAAAGTTTTCAATTAGCAATAATCACACCTCGGATAAACCTCACTGGCCATGAATACTACTACTGCGCAAAGCTGCGAAGTACTTATAACTGTCTGTCATTAACAGATTTTTTTTTGGTGTGTCTCCCTCACTGTAATGTAAGCTACGAAAATGTAGGGGCTTTTTCTCCCATATTCCTCATGTAGTCCTAAGGTCCAGGACCTGGTATATACCAGCTGCTCAGAAAATATTGGTCGATTGAATGTATGACTTTGATACAATTTGTTCATTGAGCTTATAATCGTTTGAAATAATCTCCCCGCCCCTGTATTTAGTTGCTACTTTATTGCCAGTTCCACCCACCCAATGATAGCACCATCTTTTTTTTTTTTTTAATTTTCTGAGTAAACCCAATACTCCCAGTGAGAGCACCATCTTGGCTGCCTTGTTCATTTCTGCTTTTCTGGAGTCTAGAGAAGTTCTTGGCATACAGTAGCAGGGGGTGGAGTCAGTAATTTGTTAAATGAATGGATAAAACAACGTATTCAATTTTCGAAGATATTAAAATCTAAAGTGGAGAGAAACATCGCTGTAACAGAATAAGCAAAGGACTGTGACATTTCCAGGGAAAGTGAGATCAGGAACGGCGAGTCTCAACCTTCAAGCCACCTGTTGAGGTGGCATCCATGCTTTGAAATGAAAACCTCTTAACCATTCCCAAGTTGGGGGATCCAGTGGGTCCAGCGCAGAATCCAAAGAAAATTTTACATGGCAAAGAAATTATACTGGGTATCCAGAAGATTACAAGCGTTCGGTAAATACTCATTAATTCCTTGTCACAATTTCTTGAGATAGATTCAGAGTAGAGGGAGGGCTTGCCCACCTCTTCGGTAGGTATTCGCGCTGATGACTACAGTTCCCAGCATGCATCAGAAGTAAGACGTTTTTTAAAAAATGGACTACAATTCCCCGTGTGCCGCGCTCGGCGGAGTAGGTTACACGCCCCAGCAAAGGGGAGCCGAGGGCCTATCAGGGGCGGGGCGAGGCGGGGCGAGGCGGGGCGGGTCCGGGCATCTGAGCCGGTTTGACGGAAGGAGCGGCGGCGGCGGCGGCGGAGGATGGAGGCGGTAGTGTTCGTCTTCTCGCTCCTCGACTGCTGCGCGCTCATCTTCCTCTCAGTGTACTTCGTATCCTTGCCTGAGGCGGGCGGGGCCTCCCTGGGACCCGCCGCCGGGGGTGGGGGACCGGGCTGAGGCCGGGCCCGGGTGGGGGACCCGGCCAGGTGCGTGGGAGCCAGGGTGCGGCGGGCGCGGGTCCCTGGGCGTGGGCCGCCAGGACCGGCGTGGCGAGCCGGGCCTGGAGGAGAGCCCCGCTGCCGTCCTCTGCCCCGCCTGCCCTGCCCAGGGTCCGAGTGGGCCTCCCCGAGGCGCCCCGGCCGGGCCTGCCCGCCGCCGGTCGCGCCCTGAGCGGGGCACGTTCTTGGCCTTCCTCGCCAAGTCTTCAGAGAAGAGCCGTAGTTTGCCTCCTTGTTGGCCCTGGGGACAAGGTCGCGGCTTTTTGTGGAGATGCCTCGGGCCGGGCCCTTGGTCGGATGCGGGGTGTCGCGGGAGCGACTGCCCACGTCCTGGGGGTGCTGGCTGCTGGACCACGGGCGCTGGGGAGAGCTGAGGCGTTTTGCCGCCTTTCGTCGTCACCCCCTGGGCACCACCCCCGCCCCCCGCCCCTTTGTTCTCGCGGGTGTTGGAACTTCTAGGGGCCCTTTCTGTCCGCGAGTTGACGCTTCGAAAACGGGCGACGTACCTCCTTCACGATACCGTTGTGCAGGGCGTGTTGGGAAGGGCGTAGTTTTAGAACCATCTGCCGTTGATTATTTTGGTTGCCCCTGATAGTTGCGGTCTGGGAATTTAGTTAACTATACACGTGAGATAGTTCCCAGGTGTTTATCAACTTTTACACTTTTCTGGGCGCATCCAAGTTGAAAACTTAAGTATTTTGTGTCGCTCTTTGTGGTGGTACAGCATTTCAACTCAATTTCCAGGCCAGCAACTGTGGTCTCTGAACCTAGCGCCCTCGAAGCTGCGTGGGCTCCAACGCTTCCCAACTGTTGAAGAAGCACGTGTCCTGGTTGTCGCCCAGTTCTTTACGTAATGAAATATAAGCTGCGGGGGGGAAAACCGCATGAGAAACTCTGCATTTTTTCTTCTCTCTTTGGAAATCGCACGTGCCCCTTTCGGAGAGAATGAAACATTTTGTTCGCCCGAGTACCCTGGTTTTAGGATAGTTGGTTCACTGTGGCTTCCTACTTGATTAAGCACAGGCAGCCTGTTGTAGTGGGAGATGGGATTTGAAATCAGAGCTCCTTGCTTAGCCAGATACTTGCTGCGCACATTCCTTCGCCTCTCGAAGCCTTAGTTTCCTCCTCCGTAAAATATGGGGAAGTGTTCACTTCCCAGATGTGCGTGTACAGTGAGACCAGGTGCCAAGCACCTAGGACGGTGCCTATCTCGCGGCCGTGGCCGGTATTCAGTAGACATTGTTTCCATGTGAACTGATGTTTCCTAATGAGATCCCCGAGTTTTATGAGGGTCCAGGAACTCATTGGAGGGCAGCATCTGCCTACGTGCCTTTGACCTATGCCCCTCTTGTGACATAAGGAAGTGGAGCTTGCTCTCAGAACAATGAAACTTAGGTTTCTCTTTTTGCACTTTGGAAAATTAGGTTTGATATTTTATTTTTTTAAGATTTTGTTTATTGCCCTGGCTGGTGTAGCTCAGTGGATTGAGTGCGGGCTGCGAACCAAAGGGTCTCTGGTTCGATTCCCAGTCAGGGCACATGACTAGGTTGCACGTCAGGTCCCAGTAGGGGACACACTTAAAGATTTTATTTATTTATTTTTAGAGAGAAGGGAAGGGAGCGAGAAAGAGAGGGAAAGGAACATTAATATGTGGTTGCCTCTCATGTGTCCCCCACTGGGGACCTGGCTTGCAACCCAGGCATGTGCCCTGACTGGGAATGGAACCAGTGCCCCTTTGGTTCACAGGCCAGCACTCAGTCCACTGAGCCACACCAGCCAGGGTTAGGCTTGATATTTTAAAATGGCCTTGGGCTATAGCAATTTAATATACATACATAGAAAAACATTAGGTGGAATATTTGACTTAGATAGACATTAAAGTACATTCAGGGTGTGTTTTGATGAAATTCAGCGTATTGTTGGATTTTGGGTTTTTGGCTAGTTGCACCAGCTTAATGTTAGAGCCGAAAGGTGGAAAATGGTCAGGGTAGACATTCTGTAGGGATAGGAGTTTTCCTGGACTTTGGCCCTGAAGAAAGCCTGCAGAGAAGGAAAGGAAAGGGGTGACTTATTAACTCAACATTATCACACACAGGGAAGAGCAAAGGTATTCCCAAGACATTTCTGGGGAACGGGGTAAAGGAGCACATGGAGCATGTGGTTGATTTTGGTGGCGGTGTTGGGCAAGGGACGCTCAGAGTGGAAAGGCTGGCTTGGATCTGGTTTTGGAGGGCCTGCATGCTGAGGAGGGGCGGAGGGCTTCTTTTATCCTCTAGGTCAGAGGTTTCCAACACAAAATCGTAAATTAACTTAAAACATGAGATTTTTGTGTGTGTGTGAATGTGTTGCAATGTATTTAATATGGGGCCCAAGACAAGTCTTCTTCCAGTGTGGCCCAGAGATGCTGAAAGGTTGGACACCCCTGGACAGGAAGACGCTCCAACTGAAGGAGCCCCCTGGCCAGGGCTTGCTGTTCTTTCTCACCTTTCTCCCAGCTGTTGGGGGAGGTGGCGGAGCGTTTTACAGTAAACCCCAGGCATTGTCCTTTTCATTTTTGTCTATCTGTCCTTCAGATTTTTAGTTGTGAGTTTTTATTTTGTACTAAAGCCATTTTTTTGCTTAATTCCAATATAAAGTGTTTATTGTAGGACGTTTGGGAAATGGAGAAATGTATAGGTCTTATTTTTGCATTTCTTAGAGCCAGTGTTTGGCATTTGAGGAATTCAGATGGAACGTTCTGGCATGGGTCACATTAGAATTGAGCATAATGAGAGGATTATTCTGTGAAAATCATTTGCTGATGGAACGTGAATGAGAAATTGTGTTGTCTAATGAGTGAGCTTTAAGGAAATAACTGAATTTTTTAAAAATCAAGTCTAATTCAGCTTTGCAACTGAGGTTGCTTTCTGAAACTTAATTACTTAAGTGTTATAAAAGAAGTCTAATAATTCCTTATCTTGATCATCAGATAATTACTTTGTCTGATTTAGAATGTGATTACATTAATGCTAGATCATGTTGCTCGAAATTAAACAAGGTAAGCCATTTCTTTGCTCCATTCTCTGTGTTAGAGATTATTATAGATAATCAACGTGTGTATTTGATTTTAGCGTGTATGTTGTCTCTTACTGGACTGTTGGTAGAACTGTGTGTTTTGCAACGTTTTAAATCATGAAACGGCACTGGAAGACTCTACTTGGACCTTGGTGTCTTCCCTCTGTTTCTTCCTTGTCCCTTTGACTGCAATGGACAGCATTACTACTCAGACTAGGTAAAGGTTTCTTGTGAGGGGAATTGTTCTTGTCTTCTGTGTCCAAAACCCCCTCCTTCCAGCTTCTGGAAAAAAAGCTGTCTTGTCTTTTATTGAATGAAAGCCTTCTTTTTGTGGCTTGCTGAGAAATGGAATTAATTAGCTGATCTGTTTTAAAGCCATTTTACCTTTGGTCTCTAGTCAGAACTTTATATTGGCAGGAATACCCTGAATCGCAGAGCTTATCTAGATGCAGAGAAACCAGTTGGTCCTGATTCATCTGCGATGAGCACACAGAGGAGCTTTCCTGTAACAGGTCATGTAAAAGCACAACACTGACAGGGGCTTTCGGCCTGACCTGAAAGCGAGTCCCATGTGTCTCTTCACGTTTCCAGTCTGCTTAAGTTTCTCTGGCCCATGAGGGAAATAAAGATACACTTGGAAAGTTAAAATTCCTAGTAAACTATATTCCTTCCTCTCTCTTTCTTTTCTTTTCTTTTTGTCGAATTTTCCAGAACATGGTTTCATACAGTGGTAGATTTACATAAAAGATTTTGTGTTCCTGTCCTGTGCTTTGAGAATTCTTTAAAAAAATTTTTGAGATATAATTATATATAACATTAAATTAGTTTCAGACCTTCTTATCTTTAAAAAATGACCTTATATAAACTGATGGAGTGTGTGTCTTCTTATATTTATTGCTTTCTCAATATTTTAGATGGGTATTTGTTGGTTTTGTTTTATAAAAATAAAAATCTAAATACAAAGAAAAGCTTATCTGGATTCTTCTACTGAGAAAATTACCCCTTTGACCTGAAGTTAAGCAGTTTTTTAAACGTTCATTTTTACAGTAACTTTTCCCGGACTGCATGCTAATACATAGGACAGTGCACAGATTCCACTGCAGGGGTGTGTGACTTCGCTGTTCACACTTAACGTTAAAATGGGTCACGTTTTTAAAATGCATATAACATATTACAAAGTCCAGTTGGTTGCAAACTAGGTTTAAGGCCCAGAAAAATCCCTTCTTTTTTTTTTTTTAATTTAAAGATTTTATTTATTTATTATTAGAGAGAGGGGAAGGGAGGGAGACAGAGAGGGAGAGAAACAGCAATGTATGGTTGCTCCTCACATGGCCCTCACTGGGGACCTGGCCTGCAACCCAGGCATGTGCCCTGACTGGGAATCGAACCGGGACCCTTTGGTTCCCAGCTCGCGCTAAATCCACTAAGCTACACCAGCCAGGGCAAAAAATCCCTTCTTTGTTTGTCAAAAAAGTACCTAAAATTTAAATGCAAAAAACTTGGGGCCAGACGGCTGGGCTTACACTATATTTCTGTGCCGCTAAGTAGCTGGGCAAGTTGCTTCATCTCCCTGAGTTTTATTTCCCTCATCCTTGCAGGTGGGGCGTGCCAGTTTTTGGCTCCATAAATATCAAACTATTAACTTCTATTAAAAGAAAAATGTTTACTTCTGGGGAAAGAAGACCATTGATGAATTGAGAACCTGGCACGATAGCTGTTGAAGCATGAGAACTAGAATACTGCCCAATGAACAAAGAGCATGGATAAGGCACTGGGTGTTATAAAGCTGATAGGCTGGGACTATGGTATCCTAATTCAGTAGCATATTTGCTCAACAGCTTTGAGCTGCTGTTGTTAAACTATTTTGTGTGCGTGTGTGTGAATGAGTGAATGTGAAATGATTTCCCTCAGGATTCTGGAGATTGAAAAATGTTTAAGATTGATATTCTGACATGAAAGGCAACAGGTATGTGGACAGACCACCCCAAATTAGAATAAGAGACTTTAGCATGGATGTTGGACTAGAAAGTAAATACTACTCTATTTCCCCCCTTCTTGTCACTCATACCTGCTTACTGGGCAAATTGGAACCTTTGCTTAGGATAAAACAAAACTGAAGTTTAAGTGCCTTATTTTTAATCTGTGCCCTGGTTTACCTGCATGGGGTAAGCCATTACAGCAGTGTGCAAGTCTGGGACACCTGAGTCTGAAAATACCCTGAAACCCTAGCTAGGAAGTCCCCTGGACCTTCATTGGTTTAGTTTCAAATGACATGCACACCCAGGACGAGTGTGGCCGTGAGATGTGACAATGCGCTGTCCTTCCCTCGCAGTGGGTGATCCCAGAGGTGATCGGCCACAGCCTTGTCACCGTGCTGATGCTCGTTTCGTTGCACTGGTTCATCTTCCTTCTCAACTTGCCTGTTGCCACTTGGAATATCTATCGGTGAGTGTAGTTTATTTACTGTTTCGTGTCAGGGCAGTTTAAGGAAAAAAAATTATTTTAATAGCTTTCTCTTCGCTAATAAAATATGTGCCAGTCATAAAATAAATGACAGCAGAATGCTTCATTAAATCAGCATAAATTTCTGTTTACTTGGGTGTGCCGGGCAAGTAGCAATATGTAATGTTTAGCTGTGATGTCTAAGGACTTGTGAATGTTTTGATTGTCTTGAATATCTTTAAGAATGCTTCAAAGCCTGAGAATATAAGGTCCTTGTTATTTATAGCTGCAGTTTTTCATTAGAGTATATTTAGAATGCTTCAAAGATAATTTTACTTTAAAGCCTACAAATTAGATAACATCAGAATTTTGGCTTAATAAATTTAGAAAGTTTGTTCAAACAGCTTGGTCAAAACACTAATTAGATACAGTTTTAGTTGGGCTATTGTAAAGTGCGTATTTTCCTGTGAAGAACTGTGGAATAATCTTGGCAAATCTGGGATTATTTTTATGTTAGTATGTTGCTGCCTTACTAAATTTTTAGGTTTTATTTTAGTGTATTTATATTTAGTTTTTTGGGTGGCTAAGATCATGGGCTGATTTTTTAAAAAGTATGGTTAGAATAAGAAGGACATATTATAATGTTGTAATAACTACGTATGGAGCCAGGTAGGTACTGGAAATATCAGGGGGACACTTTGTAAAGTTCGTGATTGTCTAACTACTGTGCTGTACACCTGAAACTGATGTAAAATAATGTTGAATGTAAACCGTAATTGAAGAATAAAGTTTAGAAACTGAGGAAGGATAGAGAACAGAATAAAGGGGGGTTGGGGCAGGAAAGGAAGCACGTGCAAAGGTAGTGGAAGGTAGCGGGGATGAGGGAGTGGACTGGGAAGATGATCTTCAAGATCCGGAGACTAGAACCTGAGCTAGGGAAAAGCTTTAAAATTTCTGTTCCTCTTTTCCAGAGGGCGGGGCCATGGCGGTAGAGTTGTGTGTTTTCTTTTAAGTGTCTTACTGCTCTCCCTTGATCGTCCCAGAGACCAGCCCCTGCCCGAGCTCAGCCCTGGAAACCAGATTCCTTCACTTCTGGTGCGGTGTGATTCCACAGACTGTGCGCACAGCCCAGTGTCACTTGTGGTCCCACTATGTGGGACACAGATTTGGGGGTGATTCTGGTGTGGAGTGATTTCACACAGACTGTGCGCACAGCCCAGTGTCCCTGTGGTCCCACTACGTGGGACACAGATTTGGGGGTGAAAGTAGGAACTCCTGAGACTTTGGATCCTGATGATAGCCCAGAGCTTGCCACTGGTCATCTCTGCGGGAGAGGAAAGGGTACCAGAGAAAGCGCACCTTTGGCCTGACTCCTCCGTGTAGTGCAAACTGTGGTGAAAAGCTCTGTGAAGTTTCATCTGGGGAGAGTGGAGTCCATAGATTCTGTTTCCTGTAATTATAAAGACAGAGATCGTGCGTGTTTATTTCCCCGATAATGGCAGTGGCAACAGTGACTGTCTTCTGGTCACAAATTTACCTTTCATTTAAAAAGGTTAAAAAAAAAATCAACAGGTAGATCATTTCCTCTTTTCAGATGTCTGTGCTTTATGCTGTTGGGGGTGCGGACATATGTGAAATGGACTCTTCCCACAGGACAAGGAGGCAAGACACCGAATAATAAGCGAGGCAGTTAAATAAGAGGCGGGCAAGGAGCGAAGCTGGTTCCCAGGGGAGAGACGAGGATCCTCAGGCTGGGAGGAGGGTCGGCTTCCTGTGGGCTGGGACAGTTCAGGAGCCTGTGGCGCCTGCGCAGAGCCCTGCAGGATGGATGGGTTTGACAGAGACGCATGAGAAAAGAACACTCCAGGGAGTGAAGGAGAAGGGGAGGGGTGGAAGGGAAAGCTTGCGCAATGGGGCTTGTGTAAGGACTAACTGGGTTGAAATGCAGAGACGAGGGAGTGGTAATAGAAAGACGTTCATTGCGATGGGACACAGAGAACCTTGAACTTTGGTCCAGGGAGTCTGTACGTAAGCCTGAGTACTGGTAGCCTGAAGTCCACCCATTGAAAGTCCACTATTCACTGCAGTTTTAGGGTGTGCATAGACTTTAGCAGCCATCACCACAAGCCATGTTAGAACATGTTCATCACCCTAAAAAGAAGCCTTGTACCCATGAGCAGGCATTCCCAGTTCCTCCCCGCCCCCAGTCCTAGGCAGCCGCCCATCTTCTTTCCATCTGTAAAACGACCTATTCTTGGCAGACGTATCCTATAGAAGAGATCAATATGTGGTCCTTTAGGAGACTGACTGGCTTCCTTCATTTAGTACAGTATTTTCAAGGTTCGTCCGTGTTCGTCAGTGCTTCACTCCTGTGCGCTGTTGAACGGTATTCCATTGTATGGATGCACTGTGTATGGTTTACCCGTTTGCATTCAGTGGGCATTTGAATTATTTCTACTTTTTGGCTGTTAGAAATAATTCTTCTGTGAGCGTTGATGTGCCTGCGTTTGTGTGGACATGTTTTCATCTCTGGTGTCTTTAACTCTGTTGATCCGAAGAAGCACCAAAGATGGGGTTTCCGTTTTAAATGTAGAACCTGTCTTTTTTCATCCGAAAAGTTGGAATAATTGTCTGACACTACTCTTCCTTATGAAGATGTTATAAAAGTGAAGGGAATTGCATTAATTTAGAACTTTTTAGATGAAGATTCTAAGAGCTTGATCAAATTGGTTTGGTTTCCGAGGCTCCTTCATTTGTGTCTAACGGAAAACGCTGTACGTGTAATTGGCTCAGCAGTCTTCTACAGAAGATGCGTGAGAGGGTCTCAGTGCATAAAATAGCCTTCTCTAGAGGGGAACTGTGTTTGTTTCAGAGGGCAGAAAACTACACCAAACATGAACAGTATGTCTCTTTCAAAGGAAAACTAAGTGGTGACCTGTGACTTCACCATAATACCCTATTTGGTCCATATTTGGTCTGAATTTAAAACTTCTCTGATTGGTTCACTTTTAAACGTTGATTATTACTGGTTCCTTAGTTTTGAATGTTTATGCCGATGATTTGTTTCTCTTTCTAATGCGTGTGTACCCTTTCATTTATCAGGTTCATTATGGTGCCGAGCGGTAACATGGGAGTGTTTGATCCGACGGAAATACACAATCGAGGGCAGCTGAAGTCACACATGAAAGAAGCCATGATCAAGCTTGGTTTCCACTTGCTCTGTTTCTTTATGTATCTTTATAGGTGAGTTTTCCGTCCTCCTGGCATTGCCCTGATCTTGTGCCTGCTTTTGATGGGCGTGATGCTCCACGGTAGGATTTAGCATCGACATGGCAGAACGTTTGGGGTTAATGAATGTCTTGCAGTGTGTAGATTTTTTATGTATGTCATTGAGCCAGTTTTCTGTCTGACCGAAAACAGATATTGGTTTTAGTTATTTCTTACCTTGGTTGTCGCCATGCTTAAAACTAGCTTTGCTACTTTTCCCCCACCCTAGTATCCAGGTGTGAGGTCTCACTGTCTGCTGTAAATATGAATTGACTATATGTGGCCAAAGGTGGTCCAGCCTGTGGCTGCAGCTCTTAGCAGCTTACGTCCAGGTTGGGCTTCTTTTCTCGGCAGTAAGGAATTGAGGTGCAGTGCCTGTCCTCCAGCCTGCTCGGTGGTCAGTTCTGGAAAGATTGTGCCAGTCTTTAGGTTGTGACCGATTGGAAGAAGGAATTGATTTGAGGGTTGGCTGTCAGACACCAGAAGCCATATGCAGTCCTGTTGTAAACTTACATTTATTACCTTATGTTTTAGAGATGAACAGGCCACTTTTTTTTAACTTATCATAGATCCACAGTTAAAGCAAAGGAAAAAAATTGTGTGTGTATGACTTGATTAAACCTTCGTGATGCTAGATGTCGGGATTAACCTTTGTGTACAAGCTTAATGAGTGACTAGATCATTTCTGGGTTTTCGCAGGTAAATTTAAATTTTTCACATAGGCATAAGCACTACTAGGAAAAACTTTCACTAAATGAAACGACTATCACTCAGAAGCAGGGTGTCCAACCCCGCTGCCCGCGGGCCGCATGCGGTGCAGGACGGCTATGAACGTGGCCCAACACAAAACTGTAGATGTGCTTACATCCTTGTTAGTGTTTGTGTGTTTAATGTGTGGTCCAAGACAGCTCTCCTTCTTCCGGTGTGGCCCAGAGACGCCGAAAGGTTGGACACCCCTGCCTCAGAGAATTCCTAGTAATTAGAAACTGAATAGAGATAGCAAGTTAAATTTTGTCTGAAATAGTTCAAAATTCAGCCATTTTAGTTCTTTTTGAATAAGCAGGCTCCCTAAAATCATTTTGTTGTGCTCATTTCACCCATTAGCACAGAGTAGATAGTTCCTTTTCACTGTTTATCTTACTTGCTTTTCTGCATTTTAAAAACTAGGACAGAAAAAGCACATTGGTATTAGTTTCTGGTTCTCATACCCTACCTTACTGCTAATGTGATTAATTTTTAATCCTAGTGTTAAAGATGAAGAATAAAAAGCAAAGAAATTTTATATTAAGAACACAATGGCACACCTGTTCTCGTTTTTGTTACTTTTCAAAGTTAAAGCGTGTGAAGGTTTAACTTTGCCATCACGCATGTTCCCTTATGTTTGTTTCTGAGGAGACACACAGCAAGCTGGAGTCAGCTGAGCTCGAGGGGTCCTCTCTCCATGCTCCCCGCCCCTCCAGGTTTCACCCTGCTGGAGCCAGGCCAGAGCAGCCATCCCCTGGCCTTGACTGCAGGCGCTTCTTGAGACAGCTGTGGGTACAGCCACTGTGGTCACACTTCTGGGAGCAGATGTAGGGTTAGGGAGCTGTGTCTTGCTTAGAAGACCGGAAGTCTTAGCATTAGAAGTGCACAAGTGTTTCTTAGCTCTCGGATGTTGAATCTAAAGCAGTGGGATGGTGGGCTGAAGACGGGGGATTTGAGGAATCGGGAATCAGGAGGCAGGCTTAAGGCGCAGTTCTTCACAGCTAAATGGCGGGCTACCCATGTAAGGGGTTTGACGGAGAGGTTGCATCCTTCCTTGGATGCATCCTTTCTTTTTCTTCTCTTCCCTTCCGTTCCCCTTTCCTCCAGAGCTTGTCATTTTTAGCCGCATTGCTGTTACCGTCCCCCTGGGTCTCACTCATGGCTCAAGGGATCAGGACGAAATAGTAGTTTCAGGAGATGTCCTGATAACACTTTGCTCTCAGCTTTTAGTTGCTGTTGTTTAAAAAGTGGTTTTATTTCCAAAATCAGCCAATTTCCAATGCAGGGCTTTCGTGCTGCTCCTCTATCGCTGGCCATGGCTTGCTGGGCATTTCATTCATTTGTGAAGTAGAGTTAAAGGGGACAAAATGCCCCTCTCCTTTAGAGACTGATAGAGTCCATGCTTTTGGGGGCAGTTAGGTGCTAGTCTGGGGGAATCTGGGCTCTCCCACTTAACCACTCGCTGTGTGACCTGGGGCAGGTTACTTAACCCCTCTGTGCCTCAATCTGTTCCTCTAAAAATGTGATAGGAATAGTACCCACCTTATCTGATTGTGATGTGGACTAAGTGAGATAAGCCCATAAAGCACTTAGGTTTGTGCTGACCTGTCATAAACTCTAGAAAAATCTTTCAAAAATATCAGTTACTACCAGTAGTGTGTGCTGTGCACTGAGTACACCTAGTCTGGTTAAATTTGGACAGGAAATCTTTAGACAGCAGCTTACACCACTAGTGGTGTGAGAGTGTATCTGCATTTTCATCATTTGGTCTCAGCGGAGCAAAGCTGACTGCAGTAAAAGGAAATGACAGTTTCGTTACTGAGCGGCTTTGATAGAGTGTTTATTGCAACACTACTACGTGTCAGACGCTGTGGAAGGCAGGGCAGGTGACACAGAGGAGCAGCCCACACTCCCTCTGTCGGAGCTGGGAGCTGGGATTGCAGTGGTCGGGGCCACCCTGGCATATGAACGTGATGCTGCCCGGATCCTGCACCTGCCTCTGAAGAGCTCACGGTCCAGGGTGGAGATGGAAGCCGGGCCAGCGGGGAGGGGAGGGGTCGTGGACGCGCCCACGCAGCAGCCCTGGGCTGAGGCGGCTTTCTGCAGGAGAAAGCCTGACTGTGCGGTCTGAGTGGGAATGTGCTAGATTGACGGGTGGGGCAGAAATTGGGAGGACAAGCTGCAGGCATAGGGGCAGCCTGTGCAAAGATCTGGCTTAGAGAATTAGCTTTTTTTCTGGACATAGCTTGTTTTTTTCTAAAACTATAGCCCAATATTGGTTTTAGGTTGTATTCCCCATCCCCACCCCAGTGACCTTTTTACTTTTTTAATGAAAAACACAGGGCATTAGAGGCCCTAATACAGAGTTTCTTTCCTTCTTCTGGGTATAAATGATTGTTTTTTACTCAAATGAGTGTTCCTTGCTGAGCCTTAGGGATACGCATCTGGACAGACCAGACTCTGGGACGCTCCTAAGGAGACACTAGTAACCTTGACCTCTTCTCTCCACAGTATGATTCTCGCTCTGATAAACGACTGAAGCTGTGGCGCCGTGGCTGGAGTCCGCCTGCACCACGGTGCACAGCGAGGAGCCGGAGGCGGCTTGAGTCATCCTTAGGACCGCGACCATAGCAGTATATTTTTTCCTCTTCGAACAAAAAATATTTTTGCTGTATTTTTACCATATAAAGTATTTAAAAAACATGAATTGAATTTTGTAGATTTCTGGTTCTCAACGTTAGCCTGAGCCCCAGCCCGTGAAGGCGTTTGTCCTGTGTGGAAGATGGTGATGTGTGGGTAGGAACAGGACTGCCATCCCAGCCTCGCATGGCAAAGAACTAAAGGACACGCTTCCAAGGGACACTGGAGAGACCAGCAAAGCTGCTCATCCCGGTGACCACAGAGTCAGAGTGTAAAACGACACGGTTCATCTGGGCAGAGGAGGAAAGCGAATCACGCTTGCCTGTGTGGCGGCAGCCTCGTTCACTCTATGTAATTTAAAGATGTCATGGGACTGTCAGCCAAAAGTCTTTTCACGAGAATGTTAACGGAAAATGACATTTCAAAAATTACATATTTCTTTACAGAATTTGTGAAACCTTATAAGCCATTTGCCAAGGTATAATGTCATTTCTGCTTATAGGAAGGAAAATAAATAAGAAAAATGGAATCAAGAGCTTTCATTTAAAAGCCACTCTGCCCCCACAATCACCCTCACCCTATACAGTCCCACCCGCTCTTGCCAGGTCTTGTGTTTGCATGCTCATCAAGCCCATCGTTTCTGATCGCTGATACATTTTTCAGTGGGTCTGGAGAGGTGATTTGGTAGAAGAGGCTCAGCAGATCAGAAGCAGGAAGTAGGAATGGCCAGCCATTCCACGTCAGCCTCACGCTTTCATGCCGGGTTAACTAAGTGCCGTCCAGCCACACTGACCGCTCAGAAGTGGGAGGCCCAGCCTTAGATGTAGCAGGACCCAACCAGACTTGGTTCCAGGGAGCTGCGGGGGTAAACTCTGGCAGTCGTGGGAGGAGCAGTTGGCCTCTTGGGCTCTGGTTGCTGGGTAGTGAATCTGGCAGTGTATCCTCAGTCCTCGTTTGTGATTTAATGTTGCTATCTTAAGCGTTGGCATTTAGGCAAAACATGATTGTGTTTTATGGCAGAGTCCAAAGGGATTATTCACTCTGTTGAGGCAGAATTGGGTGGCTAAACAAGGCATGTGGTTGCCAAAAGATCAAATGTTGCATGTTCTTTTGACCCTGGAAGGTCTAGCCTTGGCAGAAGCCAGGGAACCAGCAAACTCCCCATAGAGATAGGCCCACATTTCAAGGGTGGACGCATGCTCTGGGCCCACTCGAAAGGAACAGTACAAGGGTAGGTGCCGTGAACTTGGTTCCATTGGCCTCTTTGGGGTCTCAGAAATTGCTCCCCGTGGTTATCTTGTATTTCTGCCAGGCAAAGAGCCGAGAAGCCGTAATGTAGGAGTTACTTTGCTTGCCTCTCACTTACCTTTTCCTTCTGAGGCACTTTGTTTTTTAAAGAAAGCAGTCTCTTCACTCCGCCTTTCTCCCTAACTTCCAGTGCCTCTTAGCCTTCTGCTCAAGCTATTAAAGCAGCAGAAACTGTTGGAGGGTTGAAATCCTTAGAACTGAGAGACAGACTACTTCAAGAAGCTCAGAGGTGGTGGTGGACTGTTGACCAAAATGCTTTACCTTCTTATCCAAGTTTTCTAAATAACGAAAATCCAACCCATGCAGCTGAGGGTCTCTGGCTGTCCGTTTCCACGTTGTTGGCTGGGCACTGCCCGCCAGGCAGGCGCCTGGTTTTACAGCAAAGGACAGGATCCCCCACTCTTGTGCTGTTTGTCTGCAGCAAAGCCAGGAAAAGGGGATAACTCCAGTTTTTTTGTTTTTATTTTTAGGTACTTCTCTACAAATGATGTAAAAAGGGGGAAAAAACAGACTTTAAAAGCTGTGGTTAAGATGTGAAGATTTGTTTTCTATGCTTTTCATTGATAGGAGAGTTACAGTTATTGGTGTGAAGTTAACCTCTGCGGCCAGACTGTGCGCTCCTGGAGGGCAGAGTTCACTCTCCCTCCTGCCTCCTCGTGCTCCTGGCCCCTAACACAGTGCCCTGCGCCCAGAAACACAAGTGAAGTCCTTTAGGTCAGAGAAACAATGGAGCCACACAGGCCAACCCACCGTCCTTGCTTTCAAGGCACACGAAACGTTCTAGGTCGTGCTAGCCTAGCAATGGAGGCTGCGAGACTTGGTGCACTGGAGACGTGACATCAGCTTTACTCACAAGTAACACTGTCAGAAATAGTAGTGGTGAAAAGCATAGGTGCTGGGTGTACTTAATTGACCCCCAAGTGTACACCACCTTGTTCTAATAAGTAGAAACAGGATGCAAGACAGAGAAGGTAAACTTGGAATCCTGTGTGCACCGTCTAGGTTTCTGCCACCTGAGTTTAGGTACGCTAAACCAAATGTCCTGTGTGGCTCCGTAGTGTAACAAAGATCGGAAGTCTAGTGCAGCTTCCCTTAACGAGGCCGTTGAAGGAACGGGCTGTTTCGGCTACGGTTTGTAGGTGCAGCCTTTTGGCTTTAAGCCACACTTGGTGAAAGTTGTGAAAGACAGCACCCAGATTGTTTTGCTTCAGTTAAACGAGTACAGTCCGATGACGCAGGCTCCTTCAGAGCGTTGTGACCTGCGGCAGTCACAGGAAGGGTCCCACGGGACTGCAGGCTTAGTGGAACTCTCACTGAGCTGGCTCGCTGCTGAGCCCGAGTCGCTCTTCGGAAGACCTTCCTGGACATATCTTGTTTTCGGTTGTTTGCTTTGAAGCTGGGTGAGGAAGAGTGAGGGGGTGGGTGGTCAGATCAGTGAGCTGGGGGGCCCAGAGGCCTGACCGCGGCTTCCTCTGCTGCCGATTGGGTTTGCTGTGTCCACTCTGGAGCAATCTTGGTTTCGTCTGTGTGCCTTCCCATTCAGCGCTGGAACCTAGTCCAAGGTGAGTCAGTTTAACACACGCTTCCCTTCCTGTTCTCCGAGGCGGCACCTGCATGTCAGGCCCTGAAGGGCGCAGTGACAGTCGAGTCCGACACCGCTTGCTGCACTTAACTCGGTTCTGAGGCGGCACCTGACACTGCAGGAGGGACCCCAGCCGCATCAGTGTGATGACCAAAGAAGCCACCAAACCCTCCTATCAACAAGGAAATGAAATCCGGGCAGTTCCTGTTTCCCGCACTGGCTGTAAGTACGTGCCGGGTATTTTGTTAACCCGTGATCAGAACCCTGTTCCACACACCCCAGCTCACAGTAAGTGTGCCAATCAAGTTTGGACAAGAGCCCGCTGCCACCAAATCAACGGCGACACTCAAGATGCCTAAAAGTAGTGTTAGGATGATGGAATCATTTTGTTTGTTGGATCTTCCTTAACAGTTTTACGTTCTGGGAAAAAAAGTAAAGTCATTAAATGGTGGCACCCAAACTGCCAACTTTTCCATAGTGGAAGGACATTGTTTTAAAATACTGCTTTCTACTCTTGGATCTGTTAAGGTTGGGAAATGTTTCTTCCTGGTGCTGGGATCTGGCACGGAACCTTAAATGCAAGTGAACAGTCCGAGTCAGCGAACTCGGCAGTGCACGGCTCGATTTAAAGCAGACTAGGGGAGAAACTCCCTTTATGGCCTGCGGACCAGAGTAAGTGGCAACCGAGTCTCAAGGCAGCCAGCAGTCGGAGCAGCCGTCACAAGCAAGGGCTGCCTGTGCCTCCGAGGTGGGTCTGCGGCTCCCAGGGACGCCTGCCGACACTGAGTTTTCACACATGAACCTCCTGCTACTGGACAGAACTCCACTCTCAGTAAAAACCTCAAAGCCCACTTCTGTAATAATTCACCCCATGGGGCAATTAGTTTTCCTCCCATAAATACGAAGGTACTATAGGTTTGTAAACAATGACTGCTCTTCTCCAAGGAGATCTTTAAAGAACTCTATGATTATTGTGACACAAATTTAAATTTCAAACTGGAAATATATTTTCTCTACTAGTCAAAGTACCGGATGCCTAAAGGCATAATTTCAGATGCAGTATTGTTTTTGAACAAAGTAGGGTGTGTGATTCCGTTAAAATGCAAATTTTTCTAAATTAATCCATGACTTCTCATTATAGCTCTTTAAAAAGCTATCCCAAACAGATAAAGCAAGTGCTTCCTTAGGCACTGCTTAAAAACTCCAGGTAAGTATGTGGAAATCAGATTCAGCAAATTGGTTTTGTCAGGTAAGAAAGAGGAAGTACTACTTACACACGCACATTAATGGATACTACAAGACTTAACACAGCCACCAGGACTTATCCATTCTGTTTATTGGGTTGGAAGGGAATACAAACGATTGGTTAAGTGCTACGCACTGACATGGAAAGGTGTATTTAAAAAAAAAAAATCCCAGTAAAGCAAATCAAAGTTAATGTAGCTTCAATTGAACAAAATTTTAAAGACATTTAATATACTACACATTTATAAAATAAAAGTTAACAAAGAGTGTTTTGTAAATAATTAGTAGAACAAGTGAAAATAAATATCAGAGACCTGAAGATTTTTATGCTTTAATGAAATAATAAAGCAAAGAAATTTAAACTACTAAATATAATCTGAGAGGCAGTTAAAAAAAAAAAACAAAAAACAAAATCCCCCAAAATTTAAGAACACAATCCTTTGAAACATTTAATCAGTCCATAGCAAGTAGTTATTACATACCCAAAGCTCTAATGTTAACTAGTTCCACCACAATGCCATGTGAATCTTGACAATTTAGAAATCTTGAGATCGACACTTAAGTTCTTGTCTTGATCTCTACAGCTTGGTTTGTACGGACATACATGCTCTTGTGGGTCTGCTCCCCTCGCCACATACACGTTTTCAAGGAACCAATAACATTTTTTTCCATCTGTGCCTAAAAATGTTACGCTTCGGTTTTAGCACATTGACCCTGATAATGAAAATGTTTACGTTAAAGATGGGGACGCACTTTTTAATCTTATAAAAATAGACCAGTATTAACCAAACCTTAAATTCGGAGAGGGCACTTCACATGTGCACAAGACTTTTAGTAAAACTGACAAGAACCTGGAACCGGTGTTCCGGGGCCTGTTCATGAATTAAGTACTCTCTCCCACACAGACACACACACACACACACACACACACACACAGACACACACACACCCTTTTCATACTATTAGTTTCATTAGATCCAGGCTATCTGGATGAAGTAGATAGGGGATGTTTTTACAGTTTTTGTTTTTACACTGTAGGGCAGCTACTATAACAATAGCTTAACAACACTGAAAAATTTCAATTAAGTTCACCCTGTTTTTAGAAAGTGTCTAAGTGTAAATGAAATTCACCTCTTCTTTTAAATTAGCAGTCTCTGTTAAATCAGACATGGTTTTTGAGTGGAAGTACTGTCTTGCAGAGCAACCCCCAAAGAGAGCTGCTAATGTCTACATGAGAAACTAAAGTAAAACTAAATCAAGAAATTTATACATTTTAGAGATGGGACAAAAAGGATATTAAGAAAAATGTCTTCTTTCCTCCCCATTCAAAAGCAGCCATCTTCTGCTGTGAAAGAAACTGACATGGCCTGGGCCTTTCAAGAGAGGTACCACAGGGTTATTACCACTGTGAGCAGGAGCCAGGGTCCTAAAAAAGAGAATGTCAGGATGGGGGTGGGGTGGGGGAGAAGGGTTTTCTATTAATGTCACGAAATGCCACTCTAGAGGGAGAACACTCCTAGTAAGAAGTCACCAGATTACTACCAGTGTCATTTCAGATGCAGAAAATACTGACAAAAGATTGGACGTTTTTCCCTTTCAACTAGCGTGTTATTTTAATTACTTAGTTTATATTTAAAGTTAGGCAATCCCTCTTTGTTCTCCCACCTGCGGCAACGGGCCCATTTGTAGGGGCATTTCCGAGTGAAATTTTCCTGTTCAAACTACTTACCTGGTTTAATGTAACACATTTATCTGGCCAGTAAGAGTGACAGAAAGGTAGGTCATGGTCACTAATAAAGTACGAAAACCAAAACTGAAGCTTTGTCATCCCTCCCAACTAACTGCCTGCTCCAATTCTTTATCGCCACCCACACGCCAATCTCAGCAATCCCCAAATCCAACATGGGGCTATCAGTAACCAAGTATTTGGAGGAAAGACATTTAATTTCATACTTGCTCTAGCCCTTCATCAATGGGTCACAACAAAAACATTTTTAAGCACATGGAAATGAGCCTACTAACCTGATTGCTGGAGCCAAAATTCTCCACTCTGTTTTGATCTATGTGCAAAAAGTATTGGTACTTTTCAATGTACACACTGGTTAGTTCTGTTGCGGCTGGCTTGACTGACAGTTCTCTCTCATAGTCTCACTCTTAGCCCTATGCAGACTATAGCACTAGGAGACGTTCTCAGGGACACCTGCGGTCAGACTGTCTGTGATCAGGCTCTTGGTACCATTAGGACCCTAGGTTTCTTCGCCATGGATTTCGCCTTTCCAGCCCAGTCCCAGCACGGCAAATGCATGAAACAGACGTTGACAGCAGACTGGCACAGCGAGGCACCAGTACATACGGGAGGCTGCCAGTTAGGACAGACCTGGAGAACAAACTCACCTAGCTGCTGTAGAAACCATTGCATAGTTGTTACTCCGTTTTAATGGAGTTATGTTCTTGTAAGATGTGCCTCACTCTTTACTCCACTTTTTAAGTGTTTTTAACTGTACATCAGAAGCACTCTGAAAACTCAGATCTCAGGGTGGCTGGGTGAAGTACGGTAGAATCTGCGTGCCAGACTGCCCGAGTGGGCACATAGCTCAGTGCATGTCACAAATACACTCACACTGTAACCAAATCTGCAAACAGCTGTGGAGTTTCTATGCCCACCTTTCATTTCGTCAGTGACGCTCTGTAGAGACTGGGGTGTATTAACGGCTTCAGGGTATATACATGAATCACTTAAAATATGGATTTAACTGTACTGAGGTAAAGAGAAGTTGCCACTTAATTATATACAGTTACCAATGAAGATTTTTATTCAAGCTTAAAGTAAAAAGTAATTTTAGTTAAGAAAAATGAAGTACCAGATAAACTGTAACATATAGTTAACTTAGAAGTATCAAAACAGGAATTCTTGATTCTCTAAGTGGTGATCTCTGCAAAATGGAGCTTAAAGAAATCTTTTTACATACCAATTTGATAAAATAATCTGCTGAACACGATCTGTCATTTTCTCTTACTATGAGAGCTTTTGGGAGACTCCGTGCTAGTTTAAGGCCAATTGTGTTTTTCTCTCTCCTCCCCTGACTTTCCCGTTTCTCCCTGCTGCCATCCCCTACCCCACCCCCAAAGGAAGAATTCCTACACCAAGCCTGTCTGTTTCGTGGATCCTCAAGCATCTACTCATGGTAATAACTACATTGTAGACTTGGCTGAGCCTCAAAGGGAACTGAGTTCAAGACTTTTTCTTCACCAAAATCTTATTTTGGGGACATTCCCACTCCTCTTCCCAACATAACAGCTGCAGTCACCAAATTTATCCTCTACGGAGGGAATTTCAAAGGAGTCTAAGGTTGTTGCATTCAGCTGTTATGGGATTTAAAAGCACACTGTGAACACCAGGCTTTTGGCTTTATTTTAAATGCAAAATTCTCAAAATTAAAAGTGCTTTTCCGTAAAGGAAACCTTTCCTTAACTAAAAGGGGAGGGGAGAGGGAAAGACTATCCACAGCACCAGTTTAGAATGAGGTTCAGTATGGCAATATCTGAAAAACTGAGAAGGAATATTTTTTAAATGCATGTGTCCCTACATGTCAAAATATTAAGGGCAATTAAAAGAAATGACTATGAGGTTTTAAACCCAGGTTAAGTATGTTTGTAACCTGCTGAATTCTTCTAACAAGCTCAATTATACTATAAACTTCCAAAGTGGTTACATCTGCTGATTCCTACGCTCTTGCTAGATATCTCACCAAACGATTCCCCAAATTGAGAACAACTTGGAACAAGCTTTGTTGAAAACCTGGACTGACTACTGATCTCTCATGTTGGTGTATATTTAAAATTCACTTTTTGAATCTTGAATTTCTTCAAGATCAGGTACTGATGTTACTTCAGGAATAAAACAAAAGGGGGAAAGCCTTCAAAGTATTACTCTGAATTTCCTGCGTAATGTCCTTCCAAGCACTGATTCTGACCATGTCTCATGTGGTATTCCAGAAGAGCATCAGTTATACTGCGTATCTAAGTTAGAGGAAACTGTTTTTAAGCTGGTTTAGATTCCAAATGTATACAAATGAAGTCACTTTGATCCTATAAATACTTCTTAATTTATTTTTTAAAAAATTGTGCTGTTAACCCTTTTACGGGGCAACAAGCTATGTGAAAAGTACAAAACTTTTTGTCAAATGTAATATTGAGAGTGCTTTTGACATAGTTCACTGGTTTATCATCTGGATCTGTATATACTGCGCAACGGGCAAGGCTAGAATCCATGAACCAAGCTGCAAAGATCTCAAGCTAAATAAGGCGGAAAGATTTGGAGAAACAAAAGAAGGAAATTCTTTCCTATCCAATGTATACTCTTCAGACTAATGCACTCTTTCTATCAAGCCTTCTAAACTGTTAAATAAAGTTTTCCAAACAAGCATTTAAACTTCATTACACAGAAGAGCAACAAGAATGGTATCCCACCAGACAAAAGGCAGGAGGGAAAAAAATATATATACTGAGTTCAATGGGTAAGCCTGAATGTAGCACAGTTCTTCACGACCGATGGGGGATAATTCAACATGGCGTCCGACAACGTTCTAACGACGTGCTTCATCTCGACTGGTTACTATGAAGCAAGGTGTAAATGTTTGGCCCCAACCGGGCTTCAGAAATGGTTCTTTTTTCATGACGAGCATGTCTGTCCAGCTATCAATCATGTTTGTTTGCACCAAATCCCAAGCCATTAAAATACGACTAATTTAAGTTAAACAGAAGTCGTCTGCTCCAAATTCGCCATCAACTATCCATGCTACTGCATTCCTCTGAAGACCAGATGACGTGTTTGGGGGGCGGCCGGGGGTGGGGGGGGAGAAAGAGGGGAGGGGGAGAAAAAAGTTACCAGTTAGAAAGTTTTAAAATCAGCATCACGACATTACAATTTATATTAACATTAGAAAAGCAAACACATCAAGGAAGACTCTTTAAATTTTCATCAAAGTCATTAAAATAAGTGCCTGCATCAGTCTTAGACTATATATTAAGAGTCTGAACTAATGATTATTTTGAATACTGGAGAACCCAGGTGAATGATCATACTGGAATCTCAGACTTTTTAAATGAACCTTGAAATAGTTATGCAGAACAGAAAAATCTTTATGACAGATTACAACATTAAGAAATATCTGGTAGTGCAAGGCAGAACTCTGCATTATAGCTACACACTTAACCCTCCTTTCAGCAGCTCCGTCTGAAATTCTACAAAACTCTTCCTACTCTTTTATTTGGTGGGGGGTGACAAGTGTGACAAGTGTGTCAATGGCTTTACTGATAGAATTCACATGCTCTACAGGGTGCCCATTCAGAGTGAACAATTTCAGCAGCTGTTATTCAGACACTCACAAGACTGTACAACCATTACAATTGATCTCAGAACGTTTTCATCACCCTTCAGCACATACCAACCAACACCCCCAGCCCTGAGCAGCCACTGGGCTCCTTTCTGTCTCTGTGGACTGGCCCATTCGGGACAATAGCCTATAAATGGAATCACAGTATGTGCCATTTTGTACCTGGCCTCTTTCACTTAGCACACTGTTTTCAAAGTTCATCCAAGTTGTAGCGTATGTTAGTACTTGAGATTATTCCATTTTATATATTCCTCAAAAAAAAAAAAAAAGTAGAGAATGCTACTATGATGATAAAAGGTCAGCAAATTCTATTTTGAAATGAAGTGAAATATTTTACACTTGATCTTAGCCAAAATGCTGAGAAGCAATTAAGTGAAATATTTTAATTTAAATGACTTAATGTATCTTAGTGTTATGATTTTTGAATGTCATCTTTCTTAGCCTCATCTATATTTTCCAAAATTTTTATTCCAAACAGGTGTTACTTTAATTAGGAAAAAAACTTCATTTTCAAGCCAGGGAAAAAGAACCCAGAAGATACCCACCTAAAAGGCATATAACTAGACATCTAATCATGGAGGAGTTGTTTTCCTCTTTTAGGTAGAAATGAAAATCTTTTTACGGCTATGCCTGTGTTTCCAAAGCACAATGGACTGAACTAGACTCAGACCTTACAACTGGGCTAAACCTGGCTTACCCACTGCAGTGAGTAATCGCGCGAATCCGATTCACCAAATAGCAGTGACCTCTTAGTTCACTGCAGCAGAAGCATACACATATCCTCAAGGGTATGTCTAAAATAAACCCACTTACAATAAATCTGTTACTTATACCTATTTTCCTACTTCTTTAAATCAAATATGCTTATTTGAAGAAGTAACTTTCAAATGACTAATAAAATTAGAAAAGCACATATAATCCCAGTTACAGATTTATAAAACATCTTAGAGAGTGGTCTGGACATCTAAACAGGATAACAAAAGGAGGTGATTTTCCATAAGGACTGTCAGAATGTCACGCAGCCATCTACAAATACAAAACAGGCCCCTCAAGGATCTCAACAACCAAGCAGAAGTTCTTCACCTCCTTGACCTGTACGCCCTCCATGCATTTTACCCCAATCTGTGGCCGTACAGCCTCCCCTGGCAGTAAGAGGTGGTCGAGTCTTTTACAGTTTGTAACACGAAGATAAAAAAAAACAGGCACAGAGAATATGCCTTTCAAACCAAGACGCCACCCTGACAACCCTCTTCCCTCAGGAACAACTTAACTGAGAGCTGCTGGTTTTTTACACAAACTCGTAAGTGGGACACGCTGAACAAAACAGTGTTTCTAGGTAAGTTACTTCCTTCTAAGCAAGCTAAATATTTTACTTGCTCTGTTTGAAAAAAGAGGGATACATCATTTACATAAAATTTCTCATTATCTCTTCTCTCTAGTACTAATCACTTGGCTCAGTTAAGCTCTGCCCTGAAGCGTCAGCCTCTGGCATTGGGCCTGCTCCCTCTCCAAGTATCCAGAAGCAGCGGAAAACCCTTTCAGCCCTGGGCTTGAAGATGTGGCAGCACCCCACAGGCTGGTCGGCCCTCACCCCACCGCGGCTCCCCCAGCGCCCCGACGCGAGGACGAAAGCCGCTTCTCTTGCAGGGCTGTGAAGATTTTACGCAGGACGGTTGTGTAAGCCCAGCGTGCTGCTCGGCACACAGGGACCTGATGCCTTTGGCTCCTTCTCTTGCTATGTCCATCGGGCGTGGCCCATGCTTGATGCTACATGGTGCTAACAGATGTTTATTTTTAAGTGTAAAATCCACAATCGAGATCATTCGAAAGTTGCTCAAATTTGTGCACTTAGCTAGTTCTCATTGGTCTAGAGTATGAAATGCTTCCTGTATAATGCAGCAAGAGTTCCCTAAGATTTTAAAGTGACAATACTAACTAGATGTCAGTGAGGCGGCACATTCTAGCTTATTCTCCTACTGTCACCAATGAAACAAACAAAAACCACCAGTGTATCTTAGATTAGACTCCCTCTGTGGAGTAAGATAGTGTACAATGTCTAAAAAAGGGAGAAAATAAATTATGTCCCACACTT
Organism: Micronycteris hirsuta; assembly: GCA_004026765.1. NCBI lineage: Eukaryota > Metazoa > Chordata > Mammalia > Chiroptera > Phyllostomidae > Micronycteris > Micronycteris hirsuta. Next base: position 8,717 of record PVJI01011994.1, on the reverse strand, counting down.
TAAAAAAAGTACTGCTTAAAACTGCTGCAACTTTGTAACAAGCAGGGCACGGTTTCACCTGGACAAGCGCGGGGAGCTGTGCGTGGCGTTACCTTCAATATTCTGGTGGTCTACGAAAGGTGCTGGTCCCCATACCCTAACAGTGCCGTCGTCGGAGGCGCTGGCCATCATGGATGGCACCTGTGGGTTCCAGCTCACACAGTTGACTGTACGTGTGTGCCCTGTCAGCTCCGCAATTGGCAGTTCGCTACGTTTGTGCCAGATGTAAACCTTGTGATCTGAACAAACAGTAATTCAGAGAAGAGTCACGCAGTGGTCACACGGTAACAAAGCCTACTGACGAAATTACCGTTTGTCAGACACATGACATACGACTTGATTATCAGGACTTAAGAAAACAAAGATAACATGAGAATTTAACAAATTACTTATGAAAGCCATTTTAATAAAATATACAGTTTTCCTACTAAAAGGTGATTAGCTCTCAAGTCACCACCAAATCTATTTGCAATATTCTGTAATACATGAGTAATAGATAATCATAGCTAAGGTCTCTGAATGTAAACAAATGTCGACAGAGATGACAAATGCTATGGAAATGTGAGGTGACAGAAAAGCAACATATCCAAACTCAAAATCAGCCATAATAACGACAGCTAGGTCTGCGTGGAGCGCTTACACTGTACTAGACACCAAATACTGTGCGTACATTACTCTGTCTTCCGCACCTTCGTGGGGTGCGCACGACGCTCGCCCCGCCACAGACCCGCGGTTAGAGCACCCTGCTCACGTCCGGGGCTGGTAAGGGGCGACACTGGGCCTGGCACCCGGGGGGCCACCGGAGAGCTCACAGCGAGCCTCGGCGGCCCACAGCGGCCCTCGGCGGCCCTGGGCCTGCAGTGGGCCGCATATAAGCTCATGAAGTGACCGTGGAACCCAAACTCCCCCACAACTTTATGATAAAGCTAATCTTCAAAAAAAAAAAAAACAAAAAAACAAAAAACCCAAAAACTCAACCAGAAGTACAGAACAGTGGTTCAGAGTGTGGGCGCAGGAGGCGGACCACTCTGCTCACACTCCACCGTCACTGACTAGCTGTGTCACTTTGGGCACGTGTCCCTCCTTTGCAACTTCTCTGCAAGCGGGGATTCCTACTTTCTCGTCATGCTGGGAGGGTAAAGGAAGTGTGTGTATGAAAAGGCGTTATGAACAGAGTCTAGCCGACGGTAAGCACCGTGTATTGCCATAGAGAGTTAGTAAATGAGGTAAGGTTCTTAAAAACAGAGGGCAGAGTCTCAGGGTAAATCAGAAAAGGCTTCCATCCGAGGATCTGTGTGGTCCACGTGGGAACTTCCAGCGGATGTGCTGCCAACGGGGAAACTTCTGAGTCGTGAAAAGGTAATTTACTTGTAAGAGCGTATGTTCTGGTTTCAAAACTTCTAATGGAAAGATAAAAAACTGGGACTGCATCTGAACATTTTTCGTGTGTGTACGTGAAGCAAAAGCTGAGAGAGTCATCGAAGAACTGAATTTATCTTTCCTAGAAAGTATTTGTTAAATGACTTTTGAAAATATTTTTCCCTCACATAAAATGCAAATAGCAAAAAAAAAGCAAAAGAGAATAGATTAGTTATGCTTCTTCTCAAACTGAAGAAGTCAACGAAGGAGAAAGATTACAGGCTTGAAAAGTGTAAATGCACTGAATCTGCTGTATTTGGGGGAAAACACTTTTGTGAATACATATCCAAGGAGGAAATTTCCTGGAGAGGCAGCCATGGATTCGATGTGGTCAAGGTCAGAACGATAAGCTCTGTGACCAAGCCCTGCCTGCTGTTACCAGTCTGGGGAATCTAGTGCTTATGCAAAGGTACTTTGCATAGTAAGTAGTTCTTCTACATGTGGCTGGCATAATGAAAACACTTGAGTAATGGCATAACTTTTCGGGGGAAAGGTTTCCTAAGTACTCAATTTAATAATGACAATCACATACTTGTGGATTTGGAAGGTTCTTGGGACATATTTCTTATAAATAAATGACAAATGAATTACTGTGGTCATCTTGGGAGACAATATTCTCATTATATCCACATGCTGTTCAAAATAAATGTTTCATGTTTAGCTGTAAACAGAATATAATGTGGTATAATTACACTGTTCCCCAGGTTCAGTTCTAAGTTGGTTTGGGCTTAGAAAAAAAAATTAGCATTACTAGGGATAATAGCAGCCATACCTATTTTTAAGAACTTCTACCATACATATTTTTAAGAACTACAGGGGTTTGTAAGGCATAATTAAGAGGGAAAAACCCACTAGAAGCAGGACTGAATAGAGCATGGGGAAAAAGAGCTTAGAGTAGGAGAAGCTAGAAAGAAAGTAGGTTATCTTTAGGCCATATTAAATTAGAAACCAGCAGAGAATCTGGGAGAACATAATACTGAACTAACAGGTAAAAAAGACTTTTTACTTGGAAAGACGTAAACTCTCAATTGTTACATAACGCTCTTCTCTAAATCTTATGTCACTGTTTTTTTTTGGGGGGGCGGGGGGGCGATGAATTCATATGCTTTATGTTAAGGTCCAGGTTCCTACATGTGCTTCTGTCCTAATCCTTACGACACCTTCGGTGCAGAGGAAAACCTCCTGTGTCACCTGCGGTCCTTCCATCTACTGACAGGGTCAGCTTCTCGGCAAGGGAGGGACACTGAAGGTCTTACACAAAAAAGGGAACATCACCAAAGTGTTTAGCAACATGCTCCAGTTCCCTGGAACATCTTGTAAAAACAGATTCAGTATTTTAAAAAGTGACTTCAATAATTTGCTGTTATAGTACCTAGAACAGCATAGTTAGTACTCAAGAAAAAAGTGTTAGATGAAAAACTGTAATTTGCCATTATTTAAGTTTCTATCACCTTAAAAAGTACACTAACTTTTAATACTGCCTTACTTATCTGTGCTTACATGTTCTGAACTCTATATATGTACATACATAAATATATATATATATAAAATATCATTAAAAAAAAAATCCTCACCAGAGGATACGTTTCTATTGACTTTAGAGAGAGAGGAAGCGGAGAGAGAGAAACATCAATTGGACTGGTTGCCTCCTGTACTGGGGATCAAACCTGCAGCCTAAACATGTGCCCTGACTGGTAATCGAACCTGCAGCCTTTGGACTGATGCACAGGACACCGCTCCAACTGAGTAAGTCAGCCTGCTGGTGCAAACAATTTATATTTTTGATTCTGCCTAATGCTGTTAGAGTGGAGAATAAATTTATTCAAAAAGAGATAATTCTATAATTTCAGTGTTTCTGAGACCACACAAATTATCAAACTAAATTACTCCCTTCGGCCATTAAAGAAATGCCAAAGATCTAACTATAGTCAAATCTGTTCAAGTTCAGGTAAAACATCAAAATTAACTTTGACTTTTGAGACATTACTGACCTCTGAAAAACATCAGTCTTATAAAAACACAAGTTAACATATAAAAGATCTAACTAGACCTTGACCTGACAGACGTACCAAGCACATTTCCACACGGCCAGAACAGGCACTACTGATCTGACAACACGCACACAAGTCATTCCGAACGGGGGAAACGGAGAGTGCCCTGGACAAACAGCTCCTACAGTTTCCAAGGTGCATCTGAGCTTGCTCGGAGCCGCGACCACCGTCACGAACCGAGAAAATGAGAGAACTTCAGCCCCTCAGTCCATGTGCACGCAGAGGGACACGAACGACTCACCTTCACTGCCACTAGCGATGAAGTCTTCATTATGGCCTCCAAAACATGAATGAATTGTATAAAACCCTTGCGTAACACCTTGATACTTTCTTACTAAAACTCTGTCTTGCAAGTCCCATAAATGAACTCCCTGTAGGCGAAAGAGAATATAGTTACTTATTCTACCTCAACTCAAAAGGATTTTAAAAAGCAATCTGTGAACGTCCCTTTGCCTGATGGAACGTTTTCGATTTACACACAACAGCAATGTTCTGACGGATTTCGAGTTGGTTCCACACATTTACGGATCAAACACATGCAGTAGAATTTAATTTTTAATATAACTATTTTTGTTTATATATATATAATAAAAATCACAATTCAAATGAGAACTAAGATAAATTTTTCTGAGAATTATATTGCATTAATAAACTTACCTGAGTTGCTACATTTAACAAAGCTAATCGGCCATTCTTTGAAATAGTAAAAGACATAATGGGATGATCTTCTTGTACTCTGTAACCAGAAAATAACTTGTCAAAGCAACATACTACGAATTAAGACATTCAAATTATTAAGACAGAAAATTTTCTAGCTTACATACCACAATCTTGTCTGTAGTCCCTATTTTACACTGTATTTCAATCAAGTAACAGAATGTGAGTTCAGGATGACTAAGTATCACCTGACCACCAATCCAAATGACCAAAAAAATCAAACCAAAACCAAAAACATTAACAAAAACTCTTCTTCTGAAAGAGCAAATTCAACTACCCATCTTACTATAAATCAGACATTGTTGTTCGATGGATACAAAAATAGTTACATGTTCCTATCTGTAAGGTCCTCGAAGTTATATCCTCGAATTCGCTGGTGTGTGTCTGACGCCAGAACAGTCTTCCCGTCACTCAAGCACCAAAGGCATTGCACTCTCACCCCCTCCCAGGAGTCCAGGAGGTTCCCGTCCAGGTCCTGCAGGAGACGGGCATGATGAGCTTCTGTACTGAACCACACTCCGAAAGCAAACCAAGAAGCAACACAATTCCTTAGCACTGTCTTTCTGTAGTAAGATTGGCTTTTCCTGAGACTAATCTCAATCAGATTGTTCCATTAAGTGTTGTTAATCAGGCAAATCTGAACACAGGTCAAATTTCATTACACCACCGCCGAAGGAGAGTGGGAGAGCCTCTGTAAATCATCCCTGGGCGCCCAGCAAAGGCTTCACTAGTGTTAGAAAACAGTTCAAACACTCCTTTAAAATTCACCATACTGGAATTTGTCCTGTAACATTCAGAGAGCGTGATATGGAAAAAGATTACAGTTATGGAACTTAGGAATCCATTATGTCATTTTTAAAAACTTCCCCAAATTTGCAACCTGCTCTGAAGATCAAAGCTCTCAGGGTCATCAGCCTAGCGAGTATTCAAAGTGCTGAGAGTTTCACGGACTTAGGAACCACTGAGCCCTGGACCCTGAAGGTTGGGACACCGTACGTGATGGCAAAGTCAGCAGAAACGTACACGGCCATTTTCCACCCAGGATAACAGGGCACCAAATTCCGTGAGTTTCTCATCCATTTGATGAATTTATTATCTTGTTTTAGTCTTAAAAATAAATCTACAAGTGACTACTGGAACCATGTTAGGCAGTGACATGAGACAGAACTCAAGGCAGACAGTAATGGTGCCATGTTTGCACCACAGCCGACCTCGTCGGAAGACTTTCTACCCAGTACAATTTCTGTCCTCCCGACAGCCCGAGATCAACAGGGCAGGCCCTGGCTAAGAGATGCCTTCATGGAAGATGGAAAAGTTCTCTGGGAGCAGCCACCACCACTTGCATTCCTCAAATATTTAAGACAGTCTATTTATGAAAACCACCATCTCCCTTTTTAATACCAAAAATTCAAAGGATAGAAACCTCAAAAAAATTAAATTCTAAATCTTCATTCCTACACATTAGAAGCTTGTTTATAAGAACAAACTTAGTAAAACAATTTTTAAATGTTTTACTAAACTCAAAGCCTATACTTGAAATGGTTAAAAAAAGAACAAAAAAAAAAAAAACACAGAAAATTCTACTGGACAGTGCTTATCTAGAAAAATGGTAAAGTAGGTCTTCATATAGTATATTTTATAAAAGTCAAGTGAATTTTTTATTTAAACCAAGCTGGCTTTGAAGCAAGCAGACATTTGAAAGGGGGGACTAAGTACTCACACACTGGTAGAACTGCCCGCGCTGACCTCCAGTTACAAAGCGCTTCCCATCGGGATTCCAAGCCACACTTGTTAAACTGTCTTCGTGAGATTGGCTCATTTTTGTCCTTAGCTCTCCCGTCTACGAAGAAATAAAACTGTGAATAAGACCTTCAAGATACCCCTGTAAAGGGAATGTGTAAAGAAAAGAAAAAAAAATACTAACTGATTAGTTTTCTTAATTAGAGAAAACTTTAAATTGGCCTTACAAAAAGATATTATAGCACTCAGAAGAGAAATGAAAGACTTGAGGAACAGTCTAGTAGTTGAGCAGTGCCTGGCAGAGGGGACCCAGAGAACAGACACGATGAGCTAAAACTCCCACAAGACTCTCATCTTAAATCAATTACATTCATGAGTTAAAACATGTAATTTTTCCAGGTAAGATAAAAAGTCTAAAACTAGATAGCTATTCCTTCTAAGTTTCTACTACTTCTCAGTCCATAGTTCTTTATACATTTTATTCTAAATATTCTTCAAAAACATGATTAATGGGTAGAAAAAGTATGCTCTTAAACTAGGGCAAGGTTGTACAGTCTGAATTATGTTAAATTTCATATTCAAGATACTCAAAATGTAGCAGGGAAGATGGAGAGAAATGAAAATTATTTTTCTGATATGTAACTTTTTTTTCCATTAAAAGTAACAGAAAAGAAAGAATTTGTCCGATTCAGCACAGCCATTCTAAAACATTCCCAACTAAGCAAGACTATGTAGTGTTACAACCTTCAGATAACCTCCTGTTATTTTCCTAAGTTATTCAACTTAGAAGGTAGACACATACCAGTTAATCTAGTCTTGATTCCATTTTGTTCATGGATTAGAAACAGGATCTGAGAGATAATAGCTGCCCTTGGTATAATAAAAAGTACATGGGCATAATCTTCCTGTGAGAAATGGGTAATCAAAAGTAAAAAAGAGTGAAAACAAAGTGTATGATCAGGAAACGGGGCCAAGTAATAAAAACAAAGAGGGCACAAAAATAGAAAACCAGATGTCTCCCTTACACCGAAAAAAATACTCAGCAACCTTAAATCCTTCCCCCATATTGTTAACTGCCCTCGCCCATCACTGTTTCTGCTTGCTTGATACGAAAGTAAACGTCTAGACGCACAAATACACATGCAACAGCTAAACCCGCATCATTCCCCATTCAGGAATGTTGACACACTGGGTTCTGAGATGGCCTTTTCTTCTGCTGTGTTCAGGGTGGTGAGCATAGAAGGCTATCAATGTGGAACCTACCTACAAACATAAAGGGACACTTTGAAAACTGACTAAAAAAGATCACCCTTTTAGAACAAGTCTATGAAGTAATGCATAGGAAAACAGCTAAGCTAGAATATAGTTCCGCTGTCCAGAAATTCAACATTGACTCAAAGGAAGAAACTACACAGGCACTATAAATTAAATCTCTATTATAGGATTATGACTACATACCTCCTCCCTATGAAAGGGGAAAAAAGCTTTAATGGAAAAAAAGTTGTGTCTTTTAGGTCAGATTCCCTTTAAACCTATTTTAATGAGAGAATCTGTTCTATTCTATGCTTTGCCACCCCCTTCAAGTCAACCCCAAATATAACACTGGTTTGATAAAAATGGTATAAAGACACTGTGGGAATGAGTGGGAATTTTTACCATATTTTGCCGTGTACAATGTGCATTTTTTGTCCAAGTTTTTGAGGGGAAAAAAAGAATGTGCATTATACATATGGGTAGCACTAGTTTTGTATCTATACAAATGTTTTTAGAGGACTTCCGCCAAGATGGCGGCATAGGTGGACGCACTCGCCGCCCGCACATCCAGAGTGTCTAAACAACGAATGCAGTAGCGAAAAATTAAACAACCAGAATGGACAGAATCGAACTGAAGGGAAGTCCGACACCCAGGAGGTAGGAGAAGACGAACATCCAGGCCGGTAAGCGGGGCAGTACCGGGTGGAGGAGCGGAGTGAGAGGCAGCTCTCACGGAGGGACTCACGCCAGTGCCTGAACAGGGCGTGGCCCTGAACAACAGGTGAATCCGGCAAGCCGGCGACGCTGCCGGAGAGAGGCCAGGGCTGAGCCAGCAGAACCGAGTCTGGCAGAAAAGGCGGTGGGGAACTGGGGAGCGGAGGAGTGACGGGAGCCCGCGGTGATCGGAGGTCGCCATTGCTTCCTCCCAGGCCCCGCCCCCAGAGGCAACGTCATCCAAAAAGTGACCCAGGTTGCAGGCACCTGCCAGCCGACAAGTGCACCAAGATAAAAAGAGTGAAAATGGCCAAAATGAAAGATCAGAACAAATTACAACTAACGGATGACGACGTAGTCAACCTATCAAATGCGCAATTTAAAATGCTTGTAATCAAATTGCTAACAAAACTGGAAGATAGGTGGACGCAAATAGTTGAACAGATAAAGAATACGATAAGGATAATGGAGGAAGATTTACAGGGAACCAACAGGAAAAAAAAGGAGGCTGGATCTCAAACCAATGGGATGGACCAGAAGGAAGAAACAAGAATTCAAAAAAAATGAGGAGGGTCTCAGGAACTTCAGAGACATTTGTAAACGACCCAATATCCGGATCATAGGGCTGCCAGAAGGACAAGAGGAAGACCAAGAAATTGAACGTATTTTTGAACAGATAATGAAGGAAAACTTCCCAGATCTGGCAAAGGAAATAGGCTTCCTGGAAATCCAAGAAGCTCAGAGAACCCCAAAGAAGCGGGACCCAAAGAGGAACACACCAAG